>VYZS01066906.1:4298-15022 GCA_013400695.1 Neodrepanis coruscans | reverse complement strand
CACACACATATGGTGAATGGCGCTCACAACCTTTGCACTTTAGGGAAGAAAGCTGAAGATATTACAATTAAAAAATAAAATGAACACATTCGGGAAAAAGATGTAGGCAGGAACGCATGATAACACAGAGCTTGGATTTTGCAGCTCCCTTTCCTTTGCTTTTCAGTCACTGAATATATGTCAAAACCTTAATCGCAGACAGCATGAGCACATGAATCACCTGATGGAAATTGCCATTATAGCAACAGACCTGGCACTCTACTTCAAGTAAGTCAGTCATGTACACTGTGTGTGAGGGGCAGAAAGCAGCTGACACTTTACAAAGGACAAATGTGGCACTTTTCTCTGAAATCTCCCCACCTGTGCAGGAGTCCTCTTCATAGACCTTGACATTGGGAGGCTGCCTTTAATATTGATCTCAGAGCTGGTGGCAGAACTCAAATTACTCAAAAGAATTTTGAACTTCTGCTCAATTAAATCATATGTGTGACTTTTTAACCCTCTATTTTCAACAAGGCTGGGCTCTCTTATCCCCTAATGGAAAGAGATGTCAGGTTTTATTTTGGTTTTTTGTTGTGGGGTTTTTTTTACCTGTCACTTCAGCACTGATAATACTTACAAATGACAAGTGCTCTGGCAAGGGCTACACTAATTTCTCTGTGAGAGCAGCACAACACCAGTAACAAGTAGTCCACTGTAGATGAATATCCAGCTCATAATCTATTTAACACCCAAAAGCCAAATATCTTGGTGCAATGTGAGCTAACTTTCTGTGACATAAAGCTGAAATTCAATGACATATGACCTCAAAATATGCTTTCAAAATACTGTGTCCAGACCAGAGATTGCCTCTCTGTTTTGTACTGCAGTGTAATTATGCAAAATAAAAACAGTCCACGAAAGAGGAATTTGAGGGAGATTACAATACCCAGAACTATTACTCTGAAGGTACAATGTCTATATGGGACCATACACCATCACTCCCTCATTGGTTGGGACCAAATGATCTTTGCCTTCTTTGGTCCATGAACTGCAAGCAGAATCTTGGTTGAATTAAGATCAGGAATATTGATGTAGATAGACCACATATGCAAGTTGCTTTGTGATGTGGCCTGTCTTCTCTGCTAGCATTGAAACATCAGGTTTCTCCAGATTTCATGCCACTCAAAACATGGGTGTATTGCATATAAACTGTCCCTCAGAATTCCCTACATATATTTAGGTATATAAATAAGGTAAACAATACCTGACTAAGTATATAAAAATACTTCTCTTTTACAGGTAGCTTTACAAATACTCCAGCCAGATCTAGGTTTCTGCAGTTTGCTTAACATTCAGGAAAAAAGTTCCTTGTGTTGCCAACAAAGGCAGAAGCATTTCTCAGCTGATGTAGCTTGTAGATGCACATACTTTAAAGGCCCTGCTCTTGTCTCAACACAACAATTATTTTTAAGGCATTTACAGTAGTTTCCACTACTTAAGAGAAGCAGATGGTGGTGCTTGGCTTTGTTGGGGGCTTCCTTAAGCACCTAAGTGCCATAAGAACAACTACTGGAAACCCTTCCGGAAGGGTTATCAATAACAGGGAGGATTATGTTTTTAACATACTTGTTTCCTTGTTTCATAGATTTTTTTCTTGTTTTTTTTTTCTTTTTTTTTTGTTTTTTTTTTTGTTTTAACCTCAAAGAAAGAGAACGATGTTTCAAAAGATCGTTGATGAGTCTAAGACATATGATAGTGTGACTGCGTGGACTGAATACCTGTCTCTGGAGACAACAAAAAAAGAGGTTGTCATGTGAGTAATCAGCTCTGGAAAGGTCAGTGATGTTGGACACCTGGTGAGAGCTCCAGGACATGCTTTGTGCTGCACTTTGCAGAAAATCAGCACACGATGTATTACTGTCCACTCATATTTGATCTTCTGAAGAAGCAGCAAAAAAAATTAATAAAAAATACTTAAAGTGGTTCTTTATCCAAATAAGTCTGGTCATGTACTCTTAAGGAGATGCATGATCCCTTCTGGCTAAATACTTTTACCAGGCCTGTCTAAAGCCTGTAGACCACAAGCAGGGACATCCAATCCATTAGCTGTTCTTCCCAGTAGCAACCAATCCAAGTTCCACAATGCTGTTGTTGTGACTTACCAGATGCTTTTCAAGACGCTCAGCTTCTCAATGAAGTGCACTCATAACCTCACTGCAGACTGCACACTATTACACATCCATGAGAGAGTCAAAGATGTCACTCCAAAGTCAAGAAGTTCAGCCCAGCAATGACTAAAGCAGCAAACATCCTACTGCCAGAATTTAGTTCTATTTAGGACAGCAATCCTTGATGAGTGTCCCAGTCAAGGCTGCTACAGCAACGTGTGTTTATTTATCTATCACTTCAGCAGGGATGAGGGGATACCTAACACAGTAAAGGGGAATGTGGATCCTGGACTTGCAAGAAGTAGGGTGCAGGCTGTAGAGAATAAATTAACTTCTTTCCTGTTTTTAGGGCCATGATGATGACTGCCTGTGACTTGTCAGCAATTACAAAGCCTTGGGAAGTCCAGAGTAAGGTCAGATGCTTGATATAATGTTAGATTTCTGTAGTTTATACTTCAAAGTAATGCAATCTTCTAAGCTGCCTAGAAGATCAATCAGTCTCCTACCAGAGTTACCAAAAGAAATAGATATAGTTTTGATGGATTAGCCAGTCTTTTGGATTATAATTGTGAGTTCCATACAAAATTTATATTTACCAAATAAATAATAATAAAAAAACCTGCAATGATTTAGATTTTTGGGTTACAGTGATGTTTTTTGCATGTAATCTATGTGTTAGTTTTATTACAGCAATAACTCCTGTTTGAACACTTTTTTGACTTCCTTTTGAAAGGAACTGTACTTGGGCAATTGCTAAGTAAGAAACATTAAAATTTAAAGAAGTGTAAAAGAAATAAAACCTACCTTCCCATTCAGCATGAAGAAAGGACAACAAGGAAAAATATAATAGGAAGATGAAGGGTGATCAATAGGCAAATCCTCAGGGGGAACACATTGGAAACGTTTTTCATAGGTGGGCAGTGGAATAATGAGATCCAATACCATAAGGCTGTTGAGCTGTCACTACGCAGGTGCAATCCTATTGCCACAGCTGCTCTTCCCAGTAGAAAGAGGCACTAGGGTTGGACATAGAGAAACAGAAGGGTTAGAAGTAAGTTTTGCTTCATGGTGGAGACCTGAAGCACTGCAAGTTATGAGGTTATGAGAAATTAGTGCTGACTTTTCTTTTTCCCTCCTTGTCAACATAGGTAGCTCTACTGGTAGCAGCTGAGTTCTGGGAGCAAGGAGACTTAGAAATAAGCGTCCTTCAGCAACAGCCTATTGTAAGTACCATACAAGAGCCAGGCAGTTCAGTTCTGACAGTAGATCTCAGCAGAGAATTACTACAAGTAATACTGCTCTCATAGTGCTGTGAGTCTGCCTGAAATCACCATACTTGCCAAAAGTAATTGTAAAAGCGTGTGTTCAACTATTGAAGAACCTTTCTGACACTGCCCAGTGACTCTTATCCAGCTCTTCATATAGTTAGATGGGTTCAGTGGCTGTAAACTATTCTTAGGGGAATGGAGTCCCCTTTGGAGACTTTGTGCTGGTCCTTTACAGAAAAAAATGGAAAATTAAAAAGATAAGTCAGAGAAGAAAGAAGAGTTTCTGATAAAAAACTGCAAACACAAACTCTGTAGAGCCAAGAAACTATTTCTGGTAAATGGAAAGGCATTTCTAACATTTTTTTTTAGCAAATAGTTAAATTTAGCTTTGAAAGAGCCAGGAGTCATTCCTTGATGCAGCCTCCACCTGTGTGGTTTGGGTATTATCTAAGCAGATTTTCATATACCCCCTCTATTCACAGTGGCATTACAAATAATATAGTAATCAACAAAGTCTTACAAGAGTATCATTTCATGTTCAGTTATGTTTTAGAGAATTGAGAACCTCTTTAGCACTTTAATAACATGAACCTTCCCTGAGGTATCTGAGAAGCACATGGGAAAAACTCTCTGTCTTCTTCCTCATCTTCCTCTGTCTGAATTTTCTATTAAAATGGAAAAGAAAATCAGCCCTCTTCAGTCCTCTGCAGCAGAGGCTGTGATGGACAGTCTTTTTGAACAGCATGACAGAACTGCCAAGCTGACTCAACAAGGCAGTTTTGGGGAGAAAACAGAGGTGTGTTTTTCATTAAGTGTTCTCATAGATCATGGTGAACTTGTGTCCTCCCACAGCCCATGATGGACCGAAGGAAAGCTGCTGAGCTTCCGAAGCTTCAAGTGGGTTTCATTGACTTTGTGTGCACATTTATCTATAAGGTAAGCAACTTTGCATACCCCCATCCTTCCCAATAGGGTTTCAAATCCCAAGTGAGTGACTCCTAGTGCAGCAACACCAATCATGGGGAGATGGACAGGCAGAGGAAGCATCATCTGCCCCTCTGAGGCATTGCAACATGATGCTTCTTTGTGCCATTAATACTTTCTGTGCATACGCCAGCTTTGGAGGTGAGGCATCAGGGTTTGTTAAGTGGTATGATGAACAAGCACTGCCTTTGCACTGCATTGGGCTGACAGGTGTGTTTTGGTTAGGAATTTTCACGTTTCCATGAGGAAATTCAGCCTATGCTTGATGGGCTGCTGAACAACAGAAATGAGTGGAAGACCCGTGCTGATGAGTATGATGCAAAAATGAAAGCTCTGGAGGAAGAGAAGAAAAAAGAGGAAGAGAGAATGGCTGCAAAGAAAGGTCAGAAAGAGTAATTAGTTTTACATTCCAAACTTGAAAACATACTTATGCAATACTCTCACAGATCTGCAGCAAGATTTGCTGACATGCCAGTAAGATGTCCAGAACAAGCTTCCTAAATTTGGTTCACTGGCAAGGCTGAAGGCACCTTGTCTTAAAACCTGACACCAATGACTGGCTGTGGAAAAGGCCACCTGCTTAAATGCCCAAGAATTAGTGTCTGAGAAACAAGCTCCATGTAGCTGGGGACAGCAGAAAGTATTCTGCTCTCTCTGGAAAACAGCAGAGAAACATCCTTTCTTACACAGGGACTGTGGCCTATGTGCTGTCCCACATTTCATGAAGCAGAAGCTGAGAAAAGTTAACACAGTTCTAGGGGAAACACTTGAGGAATAATGTTTCATCCTATTTCTAGCCCAGATTAGGTGCTACCTAGAGATGAGCAGTAGTGGTAGTACCTAGTAGAAATTTATTTTGATCAAACTTGTTTTTCTGTGGGGCCAGCCTGTGTAATACTGAAATTTATTGGCTGTACTTGGTATTGGCTTGTTTGATAGCTTGAGGATTTGTTTGACTCTCAGAAATGTAGAAGCAGAAGGTTCTCCTGGCCTCTCCCAAATGTCTGATTGTATATCTGCCAGAATTTGGTGCCTCTACTCCACAGAGACTGTGTCTGAACTCTCCTTTTATTCCAAACCAGACCAAAATTATAAAAATTCATGATGTGGATATTCCTCAAACGACACAGTTCAGAAATTATTAGAGTTGTCTAGATATCTTGCCTCAGTTTAACCCACAGTAATTAACTTAAAAATATCAAAAAAAGTGCTTTAACTATAATTTGGAACATTTCTGAAGAATTATTTTCTGAACAAATAATTGATATTCAAGTGAGGAAGATTTCTACTAACTCTAAAATACTCTTTCCAAGCAGACTTACATATACAATTACACTGCACAGCAGGCAGTTCTAGGTGGGGTATGACCTACACTGATCACTGGTTAACATAAAAGTCCTAAAAAACTGAATCAAAAGAAAATTTATGACTGTGTCTCTAATTCTGTGTTTCTTTTTATATGGCAGGTGAAGTAACCTGTAACGGAGGAACGGCTCAAGCTTCCAAAACCTGTAGCATACTTTAGACATGTTATCAATGCAATATATGCCACCCAAAATGAGAATGCCCAGATTTTTTTTTTGGGGGGGGTGGAAATCATGTCATACAAATACATTCCTCATTGGATTGTTTTGATGCTTTATTAGGCTTATAATCAACAAGGGAATGGCTAGATCTTGTTTGCCTTAATTGCATCTCTTCTTGATGGTAAGGAGCCAGTTCTGTCTTTTCTCTTGCTCCAGTTAACAGATCTGATATCAGATGGCAGTCAGAAGAGCATTTGGTCCAATAAATCAGGATGCAAGATTATGGAAGAGCATTTCTCCTGCACTGAAACACTTCTTACCCCAAAGCTGACGGGGATAGTCCTACTCTATACAACCCCCATGAGATTGACAACATATGCAACCATAGCCTACAGAGTAGGAAAACTGAAAAAGAGCCAAATTAATTGTATCTAAGCCTATATCTGTCAGGATATCAGAAAGAAATCTGAGGGTAAGGATAAAGCATGAAAAGTGACCATAGAAAACGTTTGAACTGCTCTAAAATACTGAAATTCCATGTAAATCCAAGAAACACTCAGACAGATAACAGTTCTGCACTCATTTCAAGAATTGGGCTATTCCAAGGCATGGAGCCATTCATGCAACATTCAGTAGTTACCTTCTTCAGGAGAAGGATCCACACTATGTGCTAACTGAGGCTTCACTCTTTCACGTACAATTTTAAGAAGACAGAGTTACCCATTATAGTTCCACTTACAGTTAACCAAGCAATCTGAATCGTGGCAACTTAAATTTATTCTGTTTTCCTCATAACGCCAGTTATTTAATACACTTGATCAGAACCAACACTTCTTTCCTTTCCTCATCCTGTTCTGAGGTGTCTGGTTTATAGATTCTGCTCCAGACTTGTGACTGATGACTAGTACTCTTTTATTTCAGCTAAAGATTAGTTTTCATGTTTATTCACGCAAATTTATTAGAACATTCAATTACACTCCTGTAACAGTAGAGACAACTTTCTCTTCTCCCCCCTCTCTCTCTCTTTTTAAAAACTCTTTAGAGATCTGTTTTTCTGGGGATATTCTTCTTCTTCTATTATTCCTTCAACCTTTCAGTGCTTTACCCTTCAGTAGCTTATTTTGCATCACAAAAATACTACAAGTATAAGGTAAACTAGAGCTATGTTAGTACCTGGGGATTATTTATCTGTGTCTCAGTGTAGTAAGCAAAATGTAATCCTTTATCACTATGCAGCAATTCCATGAGAGCCAATATGTCTTTAAGAAAAATACAGAAACTTGTCCACTTGCATGAAAGCTAAATATGCCATCATGAAAGCTAAATATGCCATTAGTAATGACTTCATGTTGTCGATCTCAGTTTCATTAAGAATTACAGAATCATAGAATGTTAAGAGGTTGGAATGGACCTTCAAGATCACCTAGTCCCAACTCCCACTGACATAGGCATAGAGACCTCCCACTAGACCTGGCCCTGAACACTGCCACTACCATGGGCATCCACAACCTCCTTGGGCAACCTGTTCCAGTGTCACACAGTAAAGATATCTTCCTGATACCTAACCTAAATTTCCCCTCTTTTAATTTGTTCTCCTGACTCCTTGTCCTATCACTATAGTTCCTGACAAAAAGTCTTTTTCCAGCTTCACTCTGGGCCCCCTTCAGATACTGCGAGGTTGCTATGAGGTTTACATGCAACCTTCTCTAAGCTGAACAGCCCCAGCTTTCTCAGGCTGTGTTCATAGGGGAGGTGCTCCAGCCCTCTCTGTGGCCCTCCTCTGGACTTGCTCCAGCTTTTCTATGTACTTCTTAGATTGGGGGCACCAGAGCTGGATCCAGTACTTCAAGTAGGGTCCCACAAGACCAGAGAACCATATAGGAAGCTTTTACCATACAGCAGATGAAGTCAATTTTGTTGTTGTTGTTGTTCAGTGGGAAAAATGCACAGGCTTATGTATTGCAGAGTGGAAAACAGTCAGCTTTTGAAGATGACCACAAGACATTGTACATTTAAATGCTAAGAAAAGCTCCTTATGTTCTCAAATGTTTTGTGTGAAATAAATTCTGAAGACTAATGCCCTCTTTGCCCTATGTGAAGTGCCCTGAGTATGTCACGGTGCTTCAGTAGGGCTTCTCACACAAGGGGCATGGGGTGCCTGCTCAGCAAACCCAGCAGTGCTGGCAGAATCTAGAGCTGTGGGTGACGGTGCCCCATCTACCTACATGTACATGGTAGCACAGCTTGTCCCACACAGCATTGCGGTGGGCGTGCTGCCATGTATTTCCAGAGTGGGCCATGCACACATGCAGATGGGGGACAACGGACACACAGGATGGGGTGCCAGTGGAGGAGGCTATTTTGCAGAGGTGGACCATTTCCATGGGAGTAGTAGAGTCTCTGAAAAGGACAGCTCAAGAATCACATTGCAGTGGAGATCTTGCTGCAGGAAGCTGCACTCGTGGCAAGCCTCCCTGCTGTCTCCACAACAATCTCCTCTGTCCCTCTCCTTCTGCTCTTCTATCTGCTTGTGACACAGTCAGCATCCCAGGCAGAGCTCTGCTGCCCATGGCTATTTTTTTGGACCATTTCTGTTGGTCAGTGTTCACAAATCCTTGCTGTCTGCAGCTGATTGCCTCTCATTGCTGTGGGAAGCCACATGAAGCAATCAGACTGCAATAAGGGAAACAATAAGGCAAGACCTTTCATTTTCCTTTTTTTTCCTACCATACATTATATTTGTTTCTGATAGGATACAATCTGTAGGTCATTTTTTTTCCCTGCAGCTTATTCTCAGGGACTGCAGAGTTCTTGCCTGTGTTCTGTACAGATGTTGCATCCCTGCTGGATAGATGCAATTAATTTCTCCTTTGAGGGGGAAGGACCTGTGACAGGAAGTAGAAATAGCCCTTTCAAGTCCATAGGCAAGCAGCGTGGGGAGCTGAGAGGAGGGACAGGGTGTGGGGAAAGGACTGGTGGGACAACAGACAGCTGCAACCTGAGATCATCCAAGATTAAAATGCAGGGTAGCACTTAAAATTCATCTGTGGTTTCCCGGGACAGTCCCCAACCCCTTGTCTCCCAGGCTGGCTCATCCAGGGAAAGCACTGATGGCAAAATACAGTGCTTCAGAAAGGAGTGGCTGGTGGAAGCAAATT
This sequence comes from Neodrepanis coruscans, assembly GCA_013400695.1. Taxonomy (NCBI): domain Eukaryota; kingdom Metazoa; phylum Chordata; class Aves; order Passeriformes; family Philepittidae; genus Neodrepanis; species Neodrepanis coruscans. The sequence continues at coordinate 5,936 of VYZS01066906.1, read as the reverse complement.
CTTTGCTGCTCAGACACTTTGAAGAGATTCTTCATCAGCTGCTTCCACTGTCTTCAGTTCCGGCACATAGGTCATGTCCAGCCACAGGATGCACGGCCTTGAGCTCTGGGCACCCTCCCCTGCCCTTCTCTTGCTGTGGCTCTCACTCCCACTGCTTAACATAGGCTAAATGTCTGAGGAGAATGCTCATCCTATGTAGGCCAGGTGATAAAATTATTTTTTGGGGTTTTTTTTCTGAAACTGGTACTATCTAACCACATAGTCACTTTGCCAGAAGATTGGGACCACTGTCTTTTCAGGTCAGCAATGTCTTAACAAATGTTTCTTATACCAATGCAACCACAACACTTGCAATCTACTTCTCGTTGGAGATATTAAGCAGTCAGATGCTGGTGAAAGTTAGCATAATTCCTGCCTGCAGTGGTCTCTTTTAGCAGCTGGGAGCTGTATTGAGCACAGAGAAAGGAAGGGCAAAGAAACAGACTTGTCCACCATTTTCCCAGGTGTAATGAACTGAACTTTACTTGGATGAACAGGGTAAATCCTTTGATCTACTGTTTCCATGATAACTTAAACAAAGTGTTTTTACATCAGACAAGGGAAAAAGCTGATATAAAGCAGAAGCAGATCCTGAGGAGATGGGTAGTGGTTTTTATCATGCAAATTTCCTTCCTCCTGATTAGGCACAACTGCATCTGAGTGTAAAACTCTTCCCCTAGGGGAGGCATTGGGGCATTCACATGTAAGCCTGGAGGGTATTCCCCCTTCTGATAAGGCACAACTGGCACAACCATGCAGTTATGAGAAGCAGGGTGAAACAACAGCCATATCATCAGCAGGGACCATAAACCATCAAAGCCCCTCTAAGTGCCCTCCTGACTCATTTCCACAGTGTTACATCAAATAACCCCTCCCCAGGACAGCTATAGGGCCCTTCCCACATAGGTTGGAACATATATAACCCATTGAACTCTTTGTTCCATGGGCCTCCACCACAAACAAATCAAGACTGTGACTCTGATCATGGACATTGTGAAAAATGACATATTGAGAATTAAGAACTTAAAATGGAAAAACAGAATTATAAGTAAATCCTCTATTAAATAAAGTTATGTTTATGCATTTGTTAGAAAAATGTCCTTATATGTAAAGAGAGGTTTTAAAATTAATGTATAACATTTTTTTTTCCTGAAATGAAATCTCACTTGATGGTTAAAATTATTTTTACAGGAATGTTAAAAAGATAAGACATAGGGTTGGCAAAATCAACTCCACCTGGAAGTAGTTGGGTGCCCTCTTTTGTTTTTCTCATAACGGTTGTTAGCTCTTACTGGAACCCACCTATGGTCCATCATAGGTGATTGGGTAAAAGACCGTATTATCAGGAGAAAAGACAATAGTCCTGGGAACTGCCCCAAACCATTTAGGAATTTTGTTTAAAAATACTTGGGTTTATTTTTGTTGTGGGTTGGAAAAAAAAAAAAAAGAATAAAAACGTTCCCCCCCACCACTCCCTGACGGGACTGTCCGCGGTCCCGCGCTGTCGCGCCCGTGGAGACCGCATCGGGAACGGAGCCGCTGCGCGCGCCGGGAGCCACCAGGGGCTGCGGGTGATGGCGCCATGATGGCCAGCGGCAG
>VYZS01066902.1:0-36457 GCA_013400695.1 Neodrepanis coruscans | reverse complement strand
TCTAAAAGACACTGCAAATGGTTCATAAGAGGTCCCAACAATGGAATATACTGTGTGTCTGCAGGCTGGCAGGTTGTGAAGCATCCAAACCTCCAGATGAGCACCAGCAAGGGAGGGTGACAGCCAACACAAGGTCCCCCCCCCTCCCTCAAAAGCCATGGAGTACTTTAACACAGGATGTGAAAATTAAAAGTGAGCAGCGTCATGAAAGGAAGAGGTAAAGCCAAAATTGGGTAAGGTTTCTACATACAGAACAGGACCAAATCCCCATCTTTCCATTATTTGACATCTTAGAGAGAAACAGACTCTTTTTTTCTGCTTTTAAAGTATAAACATTCCCTGCACTGAACGCTGCCTAAATATCCCAGCATCCTGTTGTTGTATCCAGTCCAAGAAGTGAAACCAAGGCCCTGGGTCTGTAATTGGNTGATAACACTCTGGCGAGAGTAAGCTTGGAGAATTCCTATGGTTGAGAATTCCTGTGATCACTACCACAGAGCTGCCCTATTACTTTTTTGTTGTTATATTTAGCATCTCTGCATCTGTTTGAAAAAAACCAGTTCTCTGCAGAAAGGCTCAGCTTTGAGAGATCCAGACCAAAGAAATCCTCTGTTGGGTGATCTTGGTTATCAAACCCAGAAATTCCAGCTATAGAACCTCTGCTAGCTTGAAAAAAACCCAGCACTTTGAGTCATATGTGCCTAACATAAAACATACTGGACTGAGAGGCCCAGAAAAAGGTGGTGGAGACAAGATTAATGGTTTTAACTGGAAGTGAAATCCAGTAATTAAGTAGTGACCCATGACACTTGAGAAGCAGTAACAGTTTGTTGACCACAAGAATGATTGCTCAGAGCACCTTCTTAATGTTGTAAATGTGAAAATGATTTACAGCATGACCAACAGGGAAAAAAAAGCAAGTTAGCAGGCAGACAGGATTGACATTGGTAATTGTTCCTGACTGCATACATATGTGGAGGTAGGAAAGTAGAAATACTTTTGGTGTGTAGCATGGTAGCAATATATCAAAATTACTGACAGCAAAGGACTCTAGCTCCTTTAGCTGAGGTGATTAAAAAGCAGGCAAACACCATTCATAACACCAAAACAAACAAGAAACCTGAGAGGGATGAAGGTTTTACTCTGAATTTCAGTAGGGCTGGTTTACCTTGGATGTGGACTTGTAAGAATATCAGAGCCTTGGAGACAGAGCAAAAAACCAAATGATTAATATCCAGAACAAGCCTCAGTGCACAAGTGGCTCTGCTTCTGAAGAAGAAGAAGGAAGACTCTCAGGGGATTTTAGCAGCATCTGAAAGCATGAGCCAGTTCAGATTTAGCAACAGTGAGATTTAACAGTGGAAGTCAACAGAGAACTAGCAAAGTGTTTGCAGAACACCAGGACACTTGTCTTCCAATGAACTTTGCATACTGGCACTCTGAGGGTGGTGAAGTCTGGCCTTGCAGTGGCACTCTTTGTGGCCCTGAGAGAAAACATGAACATCAGAATATCCCAGCTTCCTCTTTGCCTGTAAAATACAAAGATAATTGAGTCTTCTTCCCCTTGGCCCCAGCTGGCCCTGCTGGTAGTTCACTGGGGCAGGGGTGACAACCCCTTTCTAGAGCATGGTCCAGGGCTTGACAGTCTCACAGAGCAGGATGGAGGCTTCTCTTTCATCCACTGGTTTTTGCTGCTATCAGGGGAAAGAACTAGGATTCGTGCTGACCAGATGTAAAGTGCCAGGGATCTGTTCTGTGCTGGTTTGATATGGTTCCCTTTTGTTCTTCTCAGAGAAATGTCTCTGCAGTTTACAAGAAAGTTTGGTAAAATGGTCATGGAAACAGCTAAAGGGCTAGAGAACAGTCTCCTTTCTAGTCACTTTTTATTTCCTACCTGAACTTCAGTTTTACTTTCATTTTTTGAATGATCATAACTTTCTGGGTGAAGGTAAAGAGGTTTTCTCAACAGAGAAGGGCTATTCAGTGCACCCTGGGGAGACACCAAGCATCTCAACCACACACAGGCACCACCAGCCACCAGCCCTTGGGATGGCTCACCCGGATCCTGTGCAAAAAAGGACCCCATCACATTTGTGTTGAAAGCCAGATACAAAGAACCTCAGAACAGGCACTGTTCAGACTTGATTTTATGCAGCCTTTAGCCAGATCATGAAGACCAACATCAACTGCTGAAAAAATGCACAATGACAATCAAAAGAGGATATGAGATCTATCTAGATACCATGGTTTGCATTTCTTGTGCCTTTCAGTGCTGAGACCTGTGCCTCCCTCCCGTGCCTGACGGTCTCAACAGTCTTGGATTGCCACTCAGCAGCCCCAGCACAAAGCTGCTCTTCTTACCTTTCCAAAATGAGAGGCAATGTAGGAAATGTAGAAGTGACAGGAACACAGGTCATCATGAAGCCGAGCAGAAGAAAGAGCAGAGCCTTGTTTCAAATGTAATTATTTTCATGCTTTGGCTTTTTCATCGCCACTCAAGGCCTCTGTTCCACCATCTCCTGTTAAAAGCTGCTGGGTTTTGTTGTGTTTTTTAATATGGTCATAACCCTATTTTATATAGAAAGGAAAATGCTGGATCCCTGTGGCTTTCATGGATTTTCATATCGGTGTAATTCAAACAATATGATGACTCGACGTCGTTTCCTGGCTACAGTGGGGGCTCGTGGTAATTGAGAGTTTAAACTTTACTGGGACTCATGATGGAGAAGCAGCAAACACCATAGGGAGACCTAATAAAGGCAAACAGCAGAGAGACTGGCCAACTCAGCCCAGCAAGGGCACTTCCTACCCTGGGTATGTGCCCTCTGGTCAGGTGAACCACTCAAAAATCTGCCGTCTCCACTCAACGAGATGCAAACATGCAAAGGGCCACAAGTACATGCACAGAAACTGAAAACAAACCAACTTAACTCCCACTGAACTGGTCAAGAAGAAAGTAGAGGTACAAAATGCCTGCTACTTTCCCAGTGCCCTGGAAGCTGGCATTGTGTCACCCCAAAGTCAGTCTGAATTCTCCTCTTAGTAATTCTCAGAGCATAAGACGAGTCAGTGTTTTGTTCCAGTGAGGACAAGAAGCATTTGCACTCTGGTTTTAATTATAATTGGAGGTGGAAAGGCAACCAAAACTTGAAGAATTAAAGTTGAATAGAAAGAGGTGAATAAAGAGTGGTATCATGGCATTTGTGCATGTTTCCAGTTGTAAGCATCTTTACACAAAAGCCTGTCTCTGTGTTGGGTGTTTGCACATCCCCGTACATGCACACATCTAAGAGGCAGGGCTGGTAGCACAGCCTCTTATTTAGCTTGCCAAACATTTCCAATTATAAAACCCTGTTTTCAATTGCTAATAACTTTGTTAAACTTAAACCACTTGGGCTTCAATTTTCTATGCCAAGTGTCTGCCTTGGGCTAAATTTTTTGTTATCCCTTCTTTTTTTTAGCTGTCAGCCAATAAAAAGATTCAGCTGTTTCAAAGGAGGTGGCTAGAGAAAACAGGGGCTTGCAACACAAAAAAAATCCTAGCAAACTTGTCTTGCCAATTTCTTGAGTCTTCCTCCTGTACAGAAGGGACTGGAAATCTGCAAGTAGTGAAAAACCTTATCAAATTTGACAGAGCAAAATTATTCTGAAAATCCTTTTAATATCAAGCAATGTTTCCTACATCTGCAACTCCATCTTTCCTGGCTTTCACTCTTCTGGCTATAGCAGTACTGTTTCAGACCAGTCCATCACAGCCCTGCTGCACCCAAAGAGAGATTGCTGCACCAAAAGAGAACCTGGTTTTCTTTCATCCCAACTCTTCTAACAGCCGTCATCCTTCTCTTCCCATCCTTGCTGTGATCTGCCACTTCTCTTGATTGTGTATTTCTCACACTGCATTTTTCAGTTCCAACAGAGAATGGAAATAAGGTACAGGGTAAAAATATAGCCCTTCCTTATAAAACCCACGTGATAGCAAAGATGTGGCCATTGCCCTTTCTCCCCCCTGCAGCAGAACCTTCAGGATCCCTGGGGTTTGCCCACTTATTAATATCCCCAACGTTCACATCTGTTTCAGATCGGTTTATGTGGATGGGATTTAATAACAAATATGTTCTCCATTAATGTTAGCCCTTGCCATGCCTAGAGTCACTAACAAGCTTACGTATTTTCTGATCAGATCAGATGTTCTCTGTGGTTTGTTTGTCAGATTTTCTCTTGGGTGACTTTCTTCTGGTATATCAGGTCTGAAATGTAAAACATGTAGGATGGAGTAGCATGGAGCCACCAGCAGCAGTGGGTTCAGAGAAAAAAGAGCCAGACACGCATCCAGCAGCTCCACTTCTGGATCTACAGACTCCTGGCCTGATATATGGATATGCCAAGGGGGGAGTCCACATTCCCCCTTGTATCTCACTCCTGTGAGATGCTGGACATGTGGCAAATGATACTTGTGTATGTCTGGGACTCAGAGAGGTCAAAAAATCACTCATATAGGCAGATGTGGGAGGATTTCAGCTTGACAAAACTATGAACAGAGGGTGCAGAGCAGTCACGTTTCTTGAAAGTTGAAGAAATCACTGAAATAATCCAGGTCTAACTCTCTTAATATCTACTTAAAAGATCTAGGAAAAATGCTATAGTTCAGAGATGCTGTGAAAAAGCACAAAAGGAAAGGAAAGGAGCCAGAGATGGGAAAATCAGGAGTCCTGCAGTGGGGCCAGAAGCTGGGAGACAGGAAGTGATAATGCAAACACAGTGGCTTCAGCAAGGCTGACAGGCTCTTATCAATGAGGAATAACACATCGGTGGGCCAAAAGACAGATACAGAAATACAGGTGCTACCACACTAAAATAAGGATAAAATGACAAAGTTTGTTTTGCTTTCTTGGGAAAAGCATGTCTTTGTGATGTACTAAAATTACATGTCCTCCTGCAGTGATTATTTTGAGAGACACCACCACAATCCCTTTCCCATAGACAGTTTCATTTAATTGTCAAGAAGACAAATCTTCTATTAGGAACAGAAAGTCCAATACCATGTTTTCTGAACAAAATCCACTATATTTTGGAGGGAAAGTGGCTGCCCAAAGCCTGTCATCCCAGCAAGGGACACACATTCCCTAGTACAGTAGCAGCAGAATTCAGATGCGGGAAAAGACATCAACTCCCACCTCATACATTCAAGAGGCCCAGAGGGAAAAACAGAGCAGGTTAAGACACTGAAATACTGTATGAAAAAAGATGGGTTTTTGCTTTTTTTTTTCTTCAGAGTAAGAGCGCTGCCCCCAGACAGGGTGTGCTCTGAGTTGGGTGGCCGGATTCATGAGAGATAACAGCCCCAGTGACCCTGCAGAACACAGGCTGTTCTCAGCCTGTGAACATTTCTTTTTCTGTTTTGCTTTTAAGCAGCTCTTGCAGTGCTGAGCAGGCCTGGGGCAGAGATTACACACCATTTGGAGCTGCTCAGCTTGTGGGAACTGGAGTATCTTGGAGAAGGACCTTGCTCTGTCTATACAGGTAAGAGCAAATAGACCCAAATTGTCCCTTCTCACCTTTTGAGTTGACCAAACACAAACTGAGTACTACAACTCTTATACTCATCATACCTTGGACATTTTATCAGATGACTATCTCTGTCCAGACCCGGCTATGGACAGGTACACATCTCCTGGCCAAAGTTGTGCGGATCCCCTATTTCACAGTTCCAAATGGTATAACTGGAAATTTGTGAGACCTGTGTTCCCCTACAGGCTTTTCAGCTGGAAACTCGCACGGTGCAAGGTGGAGACCAGCAGAGACTTAAACAAGTGCCTAGAGCCAGATTATGGGCTCTGAATGAGGAACCAGCCTTGAGAGCTGTGGTGCTGGGCAGTGTGATGTATATGGCTGTTCCCACCAAAGCCATGTGTTCTGCAGCTTGGTCTCAGGGCTCACAGAGTCATGAAGAGCAGCTGGGGGGGCTGCTGCAGGCAAAAGAATGTGTGTGACCACAAGGGAGAATTTAACCCAGCTCCCTCATCTTTCAAATGCCAGGTGGGAGGTTTGACCTTGGGCAGTAGATCCAGGGACTGTCCCACGGTGCAGACCCACATGTGCACATGCAGAGGAAGATGAAGTGCTTTTGCCTGTGACCCCAAGCAAAATGGCAAGCCCCAGTTGTCTGGGATATTCCAATACCCACTTTGGGTCTGTAAGCTGCCCTCTGGTTAGGATTTCCAGGCACACAGCATCATATCTTTCACACTTTTTGAGCAGGCCATAAATTATAGTAGGAGTCCCTGTGACTTGAGTCCTATCCCTCCATTCTCCTGGCGCCTGCTGGGTGGTTGTTGTTGTTACAGCTACAGCTCCAAATGGGGAACGTGTGATGTACAGCTGGAAAGGGACTTTTCTGACTGCTCAGTGAAGCGGTCACAAATAGGAAGAAACTTAAGTTTCCTACAATATTAAGAATTATATAGGCCCTCAGCAGTGCCACACTTTACTTCTTCATTTCTAGCATCCCCCTTTGAGAGTTCTACCCCACTTCATCATCATAAACATGTCAACAATCAGTCCCCGTGGAGGGCTCTGCTGTTTGTTCTTTAGCTCACATGGAGAAAGCATGTCCCTGCACCAGCCCCCAGCACACATTTCTCTATGCTCAAAGGGGCTGGAGTTGGAACTTGGCCATCTTGTGGCTCCCGGACCTTGATATATAAGGAAGGGGGGGGAATAAATAAATAAAAAGCAAGGAACATGAACTTGATAAATACGATCAGCTGCCGGGAACGTGCCTGAAGCCTCCTGCTGCTGTTGTTGACATCAGAAAGCTGCGGAGCCTGGGAGACGGGAGGAAGTTTTATTGTCTCGCTCCTACCAGGAGCACGCGATGGCGTTCCAGCTGCCTGGTGCTACCCGGCGTGTCCCGAGCCTGTCACCAGGGAAACAGGACATCAGTTCTCACCTCCTGGACCCAGCGGCCGGCGGGAAGCTCCCCGCTGCCTCTCCCAAAACCTCAGAGGAACTTTTTCACGGAAACCACCAGCGGCATGACGTTTCCCCAGACTAATTTTTTTATTACACCTGAAGTTTCCTGTCAGGCACCTGACAGCTCCCCCCGGCCTCAAGGGCTGCTAATTGGGCTAAATTGTGTAGCCAGACAGGGAACACCTGAACCCAGGGAGAGATGCGGCTCCAGGGTGCAGCTGTGTTCGTACTTTTTCTAGAGAGGTTTCTGCTGGTGGAGCCGGGCAGCCCCAGCTGAAAGTTGTTTCATGTTTTAGGAAGAAGAAGGATTCAAAGCACAGTCAGCTGGCTCTTTTGAGTCTGTGTGCCCTGTCGGAGCTTAGCGAGGAAGTTCAGGCTTCTTTAAAATTCACTAACACAGCAAGCTGATCTATCAAAGGACCAGAAGTGAATTTCATTAAAATTGATGAAGAAGAAAGAAACCCCTTTCTAGTTAATAGTTATATTATCTGAATACTAATTCAAGCAATTGAGCTGAAAGAAGATGGAAACTCCTTTGGGGAAAAGGGAATCTGCATTTGGGGAGAAGTGCACTCTTTTAGTAGAGGCATGATGAATAATTTTGCAATGACAAGTCATGAATATATGTGATGAAGACAGAAACACCTAAGAAGATCCTAAACAAATGCCTTTTCAGAGCTTTATCACCTCTTAATTTTCTTCCACTGAGCAGTGCTCCCTCATTCAGGTCCATGGCACTAGTTATAGGACAGGAGGGAATAATTTTCTTTCATACAGAGAGTTTAGGCCCTCTGAAAAGGGCTGGCTGGACAGTTATGAAGATATAAGCACTCTGTATAGACCCAGAACAAACTTCTCCAGTGTTTTGCTAAAAAATATGGTGCAATGCTTGGCTGGATGAAGCACAGTGAAAGAGCTCAGTTTTCATGGCTTATTTAGTTGGGGACTTTTCTTCAGGGACAGCCAGCGAAAGTACTGATTTTGATCACTCTCTTCTGATACATGCAATATTACTCTGGGATTTGGGCTGAGATTGGCTTAATTTACAGGATTTTAAGATGCTTCAAAGTGGTCACCTGAAGAAGACAGTTTCCAAATCTGCCCCACTCCAAGGCAGCCAAATCCTTTTTCATGTGAATTTGTAACACTAATTTATTTGGAAAAGAAAACCTTTACTGAGAATTTTTTTTAAAAAAAAAAAAATCCTTGTCATTCAGCTACTGCTGCATGGGATGTTTCCTGGCATTGAGTTTCTAACCTTTCTGTAGAAAATGTTCAGATCTCTCTTCAAAGTAAAATAATGTTTTTAAGAAAATAGTTTTTTCTTTTAGAAATACCACTTACATTTGGCAGAAATAAACATTTCCTCATGAACACTCTGTTTTTAATGGCTGGAGCCCTCTCACAGCAGTGTCCAAGCAGCCCTGGTGTAGGACTGGGAGAGGCACTCAGGTGTGAAAGTGCTGAGAGACGTCTAAGTATCTGGATCAAGAGATGGAAAGAAAACACAAAATAAAACTTTATTGAGTAACTCGAGGGTTCCTCTTCCAAAATCACTAGACAACTTTTAGTACAAACTTCTCCACCCTGATTATCTCAGGGACAGATTTAAATAGCACTGTGCTTTGTAAGGGAGCTCTAAAGAGCTCCAAAGACAGACAGCTGAGATAAAACGCCACAGCTGAGTGTTTCTGTAAAGACAACAGTTGCAGGAAGAGTGACAGGTATTTTGTTATATTGGTACTACACAGCACAAGGTTCTTCTGTAAATAGAAGAAAAGATGTCCCTGTGCGTCATGTCACAGCTCTTCCCCAATATCTGCAGCACACAGGGATGGGAGATATGCTGCTATCTGGGATGGGCAGGAAAATGAAAGGCACGAGTATCTTACCTTTGAGCACACAGCCTCTCACTGCTGTCGCCAGACTTCATGACTATCAAGGAGTGAAATACGGCCCTGTGCTGGTTCATATCGCAGGTGCACAAACCTTCCCTTCACAACTTTATTACTTATGACCCCTCCGTGCCCCAGCAGCCACATTTGGGGAGCGTTACCAGCCTTCTGCATACTTTAATCCCTGTCTCTCAACTCAGCACAGCCCTAACTCCCTGTGAGTGATCTCCTGTGGGGCAGACACTCACACCTGAGCATACACCAGCACAGCACAGGCTTCGGGGTGCAGGCCTTTTGCCTGGGATCCTGCACCTAGACTTCTGTTAGTTCACATATACCTGCTCCCTGAGTTCTCTCCTCGTTCCCGAGACAGGCTTTCCTATCATTATTCAACTGAAAGAAAATAAACTTTCACAACAATCTTTATTATTCCATTTAAAACTTGTTTACCACCTGTTCCATTTCCAACATGGTATTCATTTAGGCCCAGGCTAACCCTTCCATTGTCATCAAATCATTGCATTTAGATTATCCAAGACAAAGACTTTTTTTCCCCTATGTAAATCTAGTCTCTTTGCTATGCTAGACATGATTCTTGGCAAAGTTACTGAAGAGAGGAGCTTGGAGGAAATTAATAATATTTTTGATTCTAAAGAAACAAATGCCAAAAGTAATTTTTTAAATGATAATACAGCTTCAATTGACTCATATGTTTGTCAAGATGCCGTGATTCTGCAGAGCCCCGGTGAAAGGAAGAAGCTGTGATTTTAAGCTGCGTAAACTGTTGATCCTTTGCATTGTTTGGACTTTTGCAATCAGATCTGTATTTCAGTTAATAAAAATAAACCAGTTACTCAACATTTTTTATATTCAGGGCAGCAAGCAGACCAGCTTTCAGAGGCATCAGCCAACTGCCTCTAGTAAAGCTCAGTTAAATACAATCACATGCAGCCACTCTGCATCTGATAAGACTATGTTTCTGCAACAGTGGTTCTCCCTTCTTAATTCCATCATTAAACCTGAAAAACAGATCCAGATTATTTTGATTCATCTGGCAGTAGCTCACCCCACTTTAATTGCACACCCCCACAAATTGGCAGATTCCTTCGACCCGGATGAGGGGACCCCAAACTCCATCTCAGACCTGTCAGCAGGAACGCACTGAGCAAGTGTTTCACAGCCCTTTGACACACACTATCTATTATACCTGAATCTCCAGGCCTTCCCTGAGCACGTTTGCAGGATACTAGAAGGGTTTAAGGTCTCCCTGGTAGAAGTTCTATTTACTTCCTGGGAAGTCCCACACAGGGTATTATTTTAGTGGTCTGTCAACACAAAGCTTCAGCTTGACTGGGGTTGTGCCATCCCAGTCATATATTAATGAATCATTCCAACAGAAGCATTTTAATGCAACCATCCTTTTAAAAAATCAATCAGAATTAAATGTAAACCGCAAAACCATTAAGTGGATGTATTGTTAAGAGGTTTTGATTAAAGCTTTTGAAATTAAAAGGATCAAACTGAAGATCACAGAAACATACCACAAAAATCATCAAAAGAAGATGAGGAGCAGATTTTGTAACCCTTACTCTTGAGGAAGATAAATCAGTTCTTTATATCTTATGTAAGGATGAGTTGGAAAACTTGGCCTTCGATACACAGAAAATCTTCTTAACTGATCTTGAGTCCCTGAAGCCAGTTAGTCCTTTGGTGTCTCCCCTACAAGGAGTTTCTGGTAGCAGGACAGCCTCCCCCTCAAACAGAGGTTTCTGTCCTGTCTCTTGTCTGGATGTGCCAATGTTAATTTCAGCACACCACCGGCACCATGAGGGAGCATATGCCACAGCTCATCCACCACTAATTGCTGGAAGCAGAGAAAACATTTTATAAAGCAGTGATATCCCTGAGTGAGAGTATTGCTTGTGTTGACTGATAGGTATGATTTAATGTTTTTATGTCATAAAACCCCTTGCATTGAATTTCTTACACAATAACAGCAGTGTGCCTGCTGAAACTCCATTCTTCTATTTATCTACTAAGCCTTCTGATTCTGTCCTTATTTTATCTAAACTTTACCCATTCCTTGGATGTGCAGGCATAAAAATTGAATGTTGGATTCAGCCTTTCAATGAAAGTCTGTATTTGCACTGTCAGAGCTGAAGGCAGAGAGATGTAACTGCCCTCTTGCAATTACAGAGTCAGCAATTCCAGCATGGCTTGTGCTGTGAATAGAGCCCTAAATCCACATGCCAGTTTATGGATAATCTCTTCAGTTACACCCAACTTCTCATTTTTAGGCTACCCAAAAGCCACAGAAATTGATCCCTTTTGCAATATGTCTCTGCTAAACTGAAACCTGGTTAAACAGTGGCTTGAAGATGCTACCCTTATTTTTCTATATTTACCACACATTTAAAAGTCATATTTATATGTGACAGAGCAAAACAAAACCAAAACAAAAATAAGTTCTCTGCTGAGAATTTATGAGTAAAGCTTTGCCCCAGAGGATGTTTTTATGGCCTGGTTATAAACCCCTGAAAACAGAAGGGTATATAATGAAAACATTGACAGATCCTTACCTAGAATATTGCAAATGAGCACACCATAAAAATGACTAATTACAGATAACGTAAAACTGAGCTTAGCTCTCAGGCCCAGCTGCTGGGCTGGAGGGCAGAGATGCAGACAGTGATAACAGTGGGCTTGGCTTCTGCTCCCGTTGAATTTGCCTACTTATGGAGAGGGAACTCCTCATTTTGACCCTAATGAAGGCTCAAATGAATGGCCATGACCACACAGGAAACACTTTTTATAATGTTGTGAGTGTAAGGGCATGAAAAGTGTTTGCAGGTTACCTGGCCTGCAAAAAAACCTACCCTTGTTCACTGCCTGAAAGAAGTCTCTGCATGTGTCTACCTGTAGTCCCAGGCACATGCCAGCTTAGTAGATCTCACCTGCCTACTTCAGGTGGGGCTTGAGGATGTATTAGACCATACACCAAACTTCCAGATTCCTCTAAGTGGCTTTGTCTGGTTTGTGAGAGTGGAACAGGGTACCTCAGAGGCTCTGAAGAGCAGCAGCAGGATGAGGTGAGGAGATTAGATCTGGCTGGCTGGAGTCTGTCCTCATGAGAGCACACAGGAACTATGTACTGATTGCACTGGAGCTGGCACTGCCAAAAAAAAGGTCAAAAATAAATGAAGACTTGATGACATGAGTACCAATGCACTAGGAGATGGTTAATTTTGTTTACACATTTGGAGAATAGTTACTGCAAACAACAGTTCCTGCATGATTGCAGGGATGCTGCACACTCTCTGAATGTCATGGAAGAGGTCTGCTATTCTTTGCTAAACTGGGAAGCTGCTTAGGCCAGACTCCACCATTCCAATGTAGTACTGAGAGCTGATTATCCCTGGGAACTGCTCCCTTGCAGATATTGAAGAATGTGCAGATGTCCCATCCATGATGGAAATGTTAATGTCAGATGGCAAAAGTAGCAGGAAGATGACTCTGGGCTTAGGGAGAGGTTTCAGAGAAAAACAACCTCCAGCATTCCCATTTCTCCCTGTCCTTTCTCTGCTCTGGGGGAGAAAATACCCCCTTTATCTAGGGTATATAATGAGTGACTCATCTGTATCCTTTGGTGTCTGATTGGGCTGGACAGAGATCCCTGCATGCTGACCCTTTGGTGCCTGCAGAAACTGCATCCCCAAGGTCACAACAGGCTGCTCTGTCTGAGGAACTGGCAGCTGTATCCATTAGGAAGCCGAAGTGGAGCCGGTCAGCTTTACAAGAGATGGTTGAATACTCTTAGCGGGTGCTGGAGGCACCCGCTATTGCAATAAAGGCCTCAACAACAACAAGGGATAGACCCTGGCCATGGACACCCCGAAGGTCTAAAGATACAGAGTTGTATTACACAAAGCAGACTCTCATTATCCACTCCTTGATACTGGTTGGTAACAGTGTTTTTTAAGGAATCCCTTAATTAGGTTTTACAGTGCATAGGTTAGGCGTTTTCCAGCAAGGGCTTTATTGTAATGGGTTGCACATGTTCTCATACTGTACACTAAAATGAAACTTAGCTACAGGGCATTTCCTTCCTCTGCTCTTGCTGGGGAGCAGCTTTAACCTCTTTGCAGACACAAAGCCATACTTCACTCCTGAGAGGCCACAGCCATTCCCAATTCCCACCACTTGGGTCATTTCAGCTTTTAACTGAGCAGGGAACTCGCCAGTGTGCCACAGGGAGCAATCCTGAGGGGATGGGGGAAAGGTTAGATAGAAATGAAAGAGACCCAGGAGGGTAAAATGCAACAGTGCCTGACTCCTGTAAAGCTCAGGAGTCTCCCAAGGAGGAGTCCAGACCCGGCAACCACATCACTGACCATTGCTGGACTGCCATGAGAGTCACCTGTGGAGTCTCCTCCAACACCAGCAGTGCTGTGTGTCTGCGTCACATTCCAATGCATCAAAGTTAAGACTGTTGGAAAAATAGAATTAAAAAAGCAATTTCATGGGAATAAAGACTAGATTCATAGGTAGAAGAGAAAACCCAGATACAAATGGCCAGGTATTTGGAAAGGATTTGTCCACAGTCATCAGCTGTGGTAAGATGTTATCCTGACTCTGGACTTTGAATATGGTTTACACAGAATAACAAGAGCTCCTTTTTTGGCCTGTAAGGGTTGGGTTTTTTCAGCTGGAGATTGCTGTGAGATTGAAGAAATGAAAATTGTACTGGGACATGAACACTGCTAGGTCGCAGGAGTACACCCATGGATTCCTCTGCTCATCCCAGCAAGCTGATGCTGTAGCATGACATCAGAAAAGAAATCTCCAGTTATGTCTTAAGTGTGCAGAATTTACCCCAAATTGCACTAGCCCAAAATCTAGAAACTTCTGACTGTCTTCCAGTTCGAAAACAGTGATATCAAGGGAGGCTCCTGTGTGACGGATTCAGATCAATCAAAAGAAGACACCTATGTACACAACAAGGAAGCTGGAGGACTCCTTCCCACAGGTTGTAATAGAAAAAATATTTACATGGTTTCAAAGGGCAAGTGGGCAGGTTCTCGGAAGAAAAAATCCTTCAATTATTTGGAGATATCAAACTAACCAAACAAGCCCATGGCATCATTTAGGCACTGCAGCTGCAGAAATAGTTTCTGTGGCAGGTCCTGTGAGAAGAGGCTGACAATTATGGAGGGACTAAACCTCAGTCCCACAAGCAGCCAGGGACTTGACAGCTCTGTGCATACCAGGAGCCTGGCTGGAATGACATTTGTGCAAGTGCTTCTAGGAATTGGAATTTGCAGCTGGGTTTTTCATGGTACTCACTATTTGCACTTGGATCTTTGAAAATCAGGCTATTAGTATGCTCACATTGAAGAAAGGAATTTATGTTGTCTTTATACTTTAAGCTTGAATTTGTCCTGAGGGAACAGTAGCAGAAAAAACAGCCATTTATTTTTAATAGACACCAGCATCATTACTNGAGTCACCTGTGGAGTCTCCTCCAACACCAGCAGTGCTGTGTGTCTGCGTCACATTCCAATGCATCAAAGTTAAGACTGTTGGAAAAATAGAATTAAAAAAGCAATTTCATGGGAATAAAGACTAGATTCATAGGTAGAAGAGAAAACCCAGATACAAATGGCCAGGTATTTGGAAAGGATTTGTCCACAGTCATCAGCTGTGGTAAGATGTTATCCTGACTCTGGACTTTGAATATGGTTTACACAGAATAACAAGAGCTCCTTTTTTGGCCTGTAAGGGTTGGGTTTTTTCAGCTGGAGATTGCTGTGAGATTGAAGAAATGAAAATTGTACTGGGACATGAACACTGCTAGGTCGCAGGAGTACACCCATGGATTCCTCTGCTCATCCCAGCAAGCTGATGCTGTAGCATGACATCAGAAAAGAAATCTCCAGTTATGTCTTAAGTGTGCAGAATTTACCCCAAATTGCACTAGCCCAAAATCTAGAAACTTCTGACTGTCTTCCAGTTCGAAAACAGTGATATCAAGGGAGGCTCCTGTGTGACGGATTCAGATCAATCAAAAGAAGACACCTATGTACACAACAAGGAAGCTGGAGGACTCCTTCCCACAGGTTGTAATAGAAAAAATATTTACATGGTTTCAAAGGGCAAGTGGGCAGGTTCTCGGAAGAAAAAATCCTTCAATTATTTGGAGATATCAAACTAACCAAACAAGCCCATGGCATCATTTAGGCACTGCAGCTGCAGAAATAGTTTCTGTGGCAGGTCCTGTGAGAAGAGGCTGACAACCTGCACAGATCAGTGCACCTCAGCCCTGCCTGTTAGGTAGGTCTGTGAAACCTCAATCTGCAGGAGAGGACTCTGCTGATCCACTCAGCAGCTTGAGCAGTAAACACAGCCAAAATACATGTTATCCTTAGAACAATTATGGAGGGACTAAACCTCAGTCCCACAAGCAGCCAGGGACTTGACAGCTCTGTGCATACCAGGAGCCTGGCTGGAATGACATTTGTGCAAGTGCTTCTAGGAATTGGAATTTGCAGCTGGGTTTTTCATGGTACTCACTATTTGCACTTGGATCTTTGAAAATCAGGCTATTAGTATGCTCACATTGAAGAAAGGAATTTATGTTGTCTTTATACTTTAAGCTTGAATTTGTCCTGAGGGAACAGTAGCAGAAAAAACAGCCATTTATTTTTAATAGACACCAGCATCATTACTTAGGTCTGGTGAGCTTAAAGGATTGGGAGCTGAATGATATCATCAAGGAAGCAACTTCTTTCTTTACTTTTTTCGCGTTCGTCTAAGAAAAGAAAATCCTGCACAGGAATACAAGAACCATGCTACAGTGTGCAAATGCTTCTCTTCAGGATTGCAGACCTCATTTATCTTGTGAGCTGTCCCTTCCTCAAGGAGCAAACTTCCCTTCTTGTGGTGTCCCATTCATCACACTCATCAAGAAGTGAATCAGGTGATGGCAGAGGCGCCTGCAAACCCCCACATTCCTTTCTTCCCAAAGGATGGAGAAGCTCCTCTCAGCAAAGGAGGAGTCAGGATTTATCTGCAGTGAGAGCCTCCCATCCCAGACTGGCAGCAGGGAGCAGGGGCCCCCACCCTTGGACACCTCGGGGTCACTGCAGGCCAACCAGAGCACCTCAACTTGGCTGTGACCTTGTGGGAGCCCTTGCAAATCACATCTGGAACGTGTTTCAGCTTCAAGAGCAATAAATGAAAACACTCAACACAACAGGGTCGAAGCAATGTTGTTTGAAAGAAAAGGTAATGCTTTGACCCTTATTTGGCCCATGACATGTCTGGTTATTCCTCCAAGAACTGCGGAAGCGTGGCTTGGGATGAGTAAAGCAAAATATGGTATTTTGTCATCAAACAATAGAATTCATTTCAGGCTTCAGTGGCACCCAAGAATAGGAAATGTGATTTCCCCACACTCCAAGTGACTTCTTTTCTTTTGTTTTCAGATATACAACAGGAAAATGAGAGCTCCAGTCGACTCACACAGAAACATTCCAGATCAGACAAGTTCATGTCATTTTCCAAGCAGTTTGGCAAATCCTAATTTGAGAAAAATTAGAAAAATAGTAGTTTAATTTGTAAACTATCAACAAATGGAAATCAAACTTACAGTGACAGCATGAACATAAAAAGAACATAGGCCATCTCTGTCATTTTTTCTTTACATTTCACCACTGAAGCCATGGGTGTGATTTCAACACCCTGCTCCCTAAAACATCCCTTTGGAAGATGCAGTGGGGCTGACTGCAGGCACTCCTTTACCTCCCTCTCCTTCACTGCCTGTAACTCAATACAGATCAAGCAATGCCCTGATCCCCATACTTGGCTTTCCTGGTCCTGTGACCACCTGCAAGGACTATTGACTCGGCCACAAGGAAAAGTACAGCAAGTGCTCACATCATTCCTCTGAGAATATCCATAATCAGAAGACCTTTTCCATTTCCTGTTGTGACAAATTTCACTTTTTCTTTGGGAAAGTATTTGCTTGCAGATGAAGTGAAGAACATACTTCTGGATGAGTCAATGCTTGTTTTATTTTCCAGATACAACTGGAGTAAAGTCTTTTTCTTCAACCTGAAAAATTCTGAGATTGCGGGTCTAGATTTGGAAGTTGGCCTTTGCCCAGCTGATGCCACTTATATTTCCATTTATATTTCAGCACTGACAACTTCTTCTGTCAGGTCCACTAATTTATTGTTCAAATGAATAGTTTTCCATTTAGAAAGGCGATGGCTCCAAGCTGTGATTTCCCTGGCAGCGGAGCTCATTTCAGAATTCTGCCCTCTAATGCCCTCACTGGGCCCACTCTGGGGGTTTTCTGACATTTCTCTTTGGGCTCCTTTTGAGGCCTCACCCACATCACGTCATTGAAACATGGGGAATTCGAGACAGTGAAACTCCACCAGAACAACTGGGGGTTTAACTCAGAATATATCACTTCTGTTGTTGCTGTCTCACAAAGAGCTGATGGGAGCAGAAGACAGGGATGTGCATAACCGACTCTGGAGTCATCATATCATGGCACCATCCAGCTGCAGGGGACAATCCCTGTCACTCCTTTTCACAGGCTTCAGTTGCAGGAGGCTGCCAAGAAAGCAATGCCCCAGCATTTAAGTTTTTGGATCCACATGCTGTATTCCCTGGGTAGCCACAGATTTCTGTAGTACCATTCCCACGATGTTGCAGTGTTGTGCCTAGTTATCATTTTGTAGAATGATTTTACGTCTTGCCCTTCTAGCCTGGTTTGTTACTACCCATAGGGATAGGAGGGAGAAGACAAGTGATATGACGAATGACTTGACAGAGGCTGCAGAGTGAACACAGCATACCACAAAAAATCAGCTCCTTCTTTTCATTGCAGCAATGTCAGGCAGTATCTCACTGTTGGGTTTTTTTTTGCCTGATTTTTAAATTAAAGAAGGAAAAAAGCCTGACCACCCTCTTGCTGAATAACTGGCTTACAGAAAGCTGTCGCTTTTTCCCTGAAAGGATTGAGAAACAGCGGCCTTCAATAGCTTCTTTGTGCAATTTTATTTTGCAGCTTCCAGCCCAAGACAGCCTTTCCCAACCTGTGAGGATATGCTGCCCTCTTCCCGTCTGGGACACTGCAGCTCAGCAGTGCCATGGAGACACATCTCCATGGATCTGTGGGATTAACCCAGAGAATCAGTAATCCTCCATTTCCACAGGTTTAGTTTCTCTTAGCAGTTAGGTAATGAGTTAAGCAGAATTCACTAAAGGCAAAAGGGACTAGGATGCCATTCAAGTAGGTTCTTCCTGACCTCACATCCCTGTCTGTCCTCCCTCCTGCCCATATTGCAATGCTGAACCCCTCCACCAGCCCACACTAGCCCCTCTACCTCTACTCACCTCCCCCATCATTCAGGAAGGACATCTCGATCCATGCCTAAAGAATCCTATAAAAACCAAGAAAATCTTCAAATATCTTTACCAAAATGCCATCACCTATGAGCCTTCACTAGGAATTTGAGTGTTTTGGGGTGGACAATATTGATGGATGAGCAGGAGAAAGCACCAGGAGCCTGCCTTTACTTCCCCTTTGTGCATGGGGGACAGATGAGAAATTTCCACCTTCAGGTTGTGACTCCGTGTTTTCACACCTGCTGCTGTCACAGGTGCCTGTGTGACAGAAGATCCCCTCCAGCTGTGGCTGCTCTTATCAGCTGCTAAAGATTAGAGGTAACCTGGAATAGAAACTTCAAGGAAAATGGGAAGGGGAGAATTGCATTTCAAAGAAACTGCATGAAAGAAACCTTTGAAAGACCCTATTCAAAGGTTCATGACTTGATAGAACCATTTTAAAAAAGACATAAATTCCTGTTTGGGTTTGGAATTGGGTCTCACCCCAGCAGGACAGAAAAGCCTTCTTTGTAGGAATACAATGCCAGCACAACACAGGAGCTGAGATACACCTGATAACATCTTAAATTATTTTCAGCCTGAAAAATCCAAAGATAATATATTAAGGTAAGACCTTCACTCACATATTCATTAATAACTTCCATAAAAATACATGAGCTTGTGCCCATAAGCTTGTAGTAGTATAAAGAGAGCTAAATACTTGTAGTGCTGGCTGTATATCAGCTATGCCAGTGAAAACCCACAGTCAACATTTACATCACTCACTGCTTCAATGTTTCCACCCCAGGATTAAAACATTGCAGTCACTTCCCAGCCAACACAGTAGCTAAATTCCATGGCCATGCTAGACTGAAGCTCAAACACCAGCAAACCTTAGGAACATCTTACCTTTGTGCTGGTCTCTGATGGCATCTAGTCCTCCTCTCTCATCCCAAATATGCACCTTCCTGGCAGTAGCATTGCCACACAAGAGCCACCAGGCATGACAGCACTAAGATATATTTGGCCTGGCAAATTGTTATTAATGGCTCAAATCAGGTCACAAGCACAAAAATACGCTGTCTGTCTAATTTCCTGATACACTGCTTCCTGGTGGATTTTTTCTGATGTTTGGAATTTTATTTCTCTTAGAAAAAAAATATTTCTAGATGTACTGAGGAAACAGCTGATCTTATCTCCTCTGTTATAAGTGACTTAATAAAGAATATATTCAATGATGCGCAAACCTCCATTTACACAAGCCTTGGTTCAGCTAAGCCCTTAGACCCTGAGTAGCACAAAGGGTGTGTTTTTAAGGATATACTTACTAATTTGCTGACATGGGGTCAGGGCTCTTATCACTGAGGCACTCAGCCCAGTCTTCCTTTTTTTTGCACCATGACTCCAGTTTGGCTGTATCTGAATCTGCATGGGGAGACCCTTCTTCACCCTTTCACCTTCCCCAGCAACATCCCCTCATCCTGGATGTGGCCTTTGCCTGTTCTTACAATTCCTGCAAGCAAATATAAGAATGTCCTAAGGATGCTGGGCAGTGATCCCACAGGGAGGAGAAGGTCTGTCTGTACCACCCAGCATGGAGAAGATCCTCAGGTCTCTGCTCCAGCCTTCCAGCCTCCAACCCAAGGCAGCACAAACTCACACAGTGCCCAAATGCTGGTAGAGAATTCAGGTTCAGATTCTGGAACATGGTGGTAGTACCAAGGAAGAGGTGCAGGCTGCCTAAGCAGGGGCCTGGCAGCAGCTGCAGTGACAAAGAGCAGACAGTGAATGCTTCAGCCTCTCCCCTGTATCATCAAAATCTCGAAGGGCTGCACAACTAGAGAACCAGGCAGAAAGCCAGGAAATCTTGAGTTATATTCCTGATGCTGCCATTAATTTTTTATATGGCCTTGGGCAACTTGTATCACCTGCCAGTTTGGGTTTTTCCTTAGACAAAGTAGGGAAAACAGTTAACATCATGGATTTATAGAGCTTAAAGCTCTACAAAGAAGAGTCTGGTCTGGCTTCTCTATATCAAAAAAACTTTAATTTCACTCAGTTGTGCCTGAATCAAGGCCAATTGCCTATGTTTGACCAATATATATCTCTCCATCTTTTACAGGAGAACAACTTATCTTCATCTAAAACATCAAGAGATGGAGAAAAGCCAGCACTTCCCTTGGTATTTTCCCCCCTGTGATTAATTCCCATCCCTACTGAGCTTTCAAGTTTCATTTCCCATTCGAATTTTTTAGGATTCTTCTTTTAGCCACTACTTCTAACAACAGTTTTTTCTGCTAAATGAAAGTGTTTGCATGGTTTGATATTTCTCCCCATGGCTTATCCTCACTCGTTGGTGGGCTGAGGGCAATAATGGCAAAGATAATTAAAATCTGCCCTGTGCTTTGAAATATTAAGCCCATCTCTAAGTCCCATTATCCTGCTCAGTGTCAGAGGTACCACTGACAAGCACTTGACTTCAGCCTTTCAGGCAACACGCAGCTGCCAGAGAAAACCATGAGTGGAAAAGTACTATCCTTTCAAAAAAACAGATGTTGCAGCTCCAATTTGTCTTCTGCCAAGACAAAGGAGATGCACTAAATTGATCTTTTGTAAAGGATTTTGTTTTGCTTCCAAGTTTAATATCACAACGAACTGGGAGGCACCATTCCTCAGGGTGCAGTGCTATATTGCAGAACTGATCCTAAATACCCATGCTGAGCATAATTTAGTTAGTCTGCAATTATGTCTGCAAAGGGGGAGATAAACTTTTCCATCCAGTAGCACATTATCTAAATAACCTCTCTGTCTCAGCATAAAAGACTGGCCACTCAGCTTCAAAGCCAAGCAGTATATTGTAGGTTTGATGCTGCTCACCACAGAGTGACAGGTTCTTAGAGCCCTCAATGTTGGCCTTCATAGGATTGCTAGTCACACAAAAGGAAAGAAGGAATGAAGGGATGGGAAGAACAACCTGGGCCGTCCTGTGAGGTGCTTGGAGGGCTCTGACTGGAAACAACCATTTTTATTTGCCAGAAAATCTCATCTCAAGTAATGCAACTAGGTAAGAGACATCCAAAATAAGATGACCATTAAGTATATAAGATTCCAGATTACAGGAGAAGTGACTTCTTGGTACCTTTCACCTCTCCACAGACCAAAACACTGCAGTTTATAATCCATCTTTTCCCCCAGGATCATGTCTGTTTGACACTATTAATGGCATTCTCCTGCAGTACTTTCTGCCCCTTATAAAAAGTGACAACCCCTTTCCCAAACACACCAGTCCCAGACATGGCTATTCTTGCCTTGCTATTCTTGCCACGTCTTCATCAGCCACTATTGTATTTTCAGCAAAAGAACTTAAAATCCCTATTTGTACAACTCGCTTTGGATGAATGGCAGTTTAATTTAAATGCATTGATTCAACGCTTCATAGAACAACAAATTGCTCCTGATTTTTTTACATGGTGTATCCAATTAAGAGATTGAAACAAGAAGAATCACCAGGTTCCACACTTTTTCATCCACCCAAATAACTGCAAGCAAATTCCATACTAGTTTCACTAATGCCCAAATCTCTGTGCTATGGCAATTTGTGAACAAATTCTAAACACACACATACACATGGACACACTCAAGGTGTAATGGATCAACAAAAATAACTGAACAAGCTAGAGCTTTTAGGATTGTTTTTTTCTCTGAACTGTGGGAAATCTTTAAAATACTGGAAAACATGTAATGCACTACCTCAAGACAACAGCAATTCTCACTGGTGCATGGAAGTGCTCTTGAAGCAAGCTGATTCCTTTTCTGCTAGGGCTGGTCTGCACAAGAAAGTTTTGTAAGCTTAATTGTGCCAGCTAGGAGTGTGAAAAAACAAATACATCATCCCTACAAGAGAGAGAGCTACACCAACAAAAAGCCCCTGGTGTGGATGCAGCACTACAAAAGGAGGGATTTATTTTTTTCTTTCTAGTATAGTTAATTTTGTTTGGGTAGATCTGATAAAATACACCAGCAAAAGAAATCTCTTGGCTCAAACAACTGTGTTTCCAGCGTAGGTTGCCAGTCAGCGATATCTATGTGTCAGCACATTCCTCCTGCTGGAGAGGAGAGACCTCACACTGAATTCTCTAAAACCTTTACCTGAAATAGAGGAAAGCTACAAGAAGCACCAAGATCTAAAAGGAGGATGAGGCAGTGTGGTGAGAGGGGAAAGCTCTGGCTGCTCTGGGCCCATTAGAGAGGGCATTCCTGCCTGGCAAGCATCCCCTGGACTGCAAAGTGAGTTTCTTCTCAAACATGATCCCCAGCCAAAGGGGGGTCACATGCATGTCATCACACATAGCCATTTCTGGGATTCTAACATGACCTGCTGCCCACATTGATGGCAAGCTCCTGCTTTGTGGGGGGGTTTATAGTTGGACCTCAAGTTTGGTCCTGCCTATTGTGGGCCCAGCGGGCTGTGAGATGGGTGTCCACAACTTTCTGGGAATGTGTGGCAGAAAGTGTTTCTTTTAACCTAGAATCAAAACAACGTGTCTCTGGTTTTATCTGGAGGCTGCTGACCAAGTACACTGGACATACTCAAGCAATTCACCTTTCCCTACTGAGCCTCACATTTGCCTCATGTCAATCTGATGTCATCTCAGATTGGCTTCCACGTGCCATCTTGGGACTGACTGCAACTCATTCAGAGCAGAGCCAAAGCAAAGCCAAAACCAGACCTCACAGGGAACATTAATCTGAACAACCCCACGCCAGTTATATACTAGTACTTGCTGCAAATGGACACCTGTCGGGGTGAGATGAATTCCTCTCCCCTATCCCCTTCTACAGCCTTGAGTCAGTAACCTGTAAGTAACCTCAGATAGGATGATCTGAGACCCTCTCCATCCTTCCTGCTCTGATCTCCACTGATCTCCCAGTGAATTCAGCACTCTGTATCAGGGCTTCCAGGGGCCAGGGCCCCTTCCTTCGCATCCTCTGGAGCAGCAAGTCCCACCTTTTCCTTCTTGCCTTCTTGGCTCATTGCCCTCACTAATCTGGAGGGAGGTTGTTTGTTACTTTTCTTCCTCAATCAATCCACAGAAAGGAGCTTGCATGAGGCTTTGTGTATGAGGCAAATTCCACAAGCAAGGTGTAAAAGTAATTAAGGCACCAGGCTTCAGCGCTCTGACTCTGCCACCAGTGAGCGGTCCCCAGGCAGCCACCTGCACAATGAAAGCACAGCAAGGGGGGAATCTAAAATCCATGGCATTTTAGAAAGCCACATCATTCCTCAGTCCAGCTCTCTGGAGGCCAACAGATAAACAGCACTGCCCCAAGGAATTTCCTTCCTCCAAAGGTGGGAACTGGCCGAGATGAGCCATGGCCTCCCGAACTCTGATGACATCAGCTTCCTCCAGCCTGGGGTGAGCAGACTTCAAAGGAGGAGTTAGGGGAAAAACCCTCCTGTGAGATCCAAGAAGGTCTTATTTCTGGCCTGGAGGCCGTATGGCAGAGTCCCGTTGCCAGAGTTCAGCCCAGCACTCCCAGTGACAATAAAATGGGCAGGAAAGAATTTGCACGGCACAGGCATCCACGCAACAGCAACTGCAGGGCTGCAACCAGTGAGAGTTACTCTGGGCAAATGGTCCCAACACAGCCCCATCTCTGCCAACATCTCATCTAAACTGTGGATTGGCCTTGCCAAAAGGCCATCACTTTCCTGGGACTCGTGCCCTTGGGATGAGCTCACTGAGGATTTTCACATGTTAAGCCCAGGTTAACCTTCAATGCTGGCTCTGTTTAATGGTGCTACATGCGCTTTCTCCCCACTACAGCTTCCTCTACTCTTAAATCTTGAAGAACTATATCTTTTTTGTTTCCAGCCCTATCCTAAGTTTTGTTGAAATTTTTCCAAGAACTTCCTGGGGGAAGAGGAAAGAGAAGGGACTGCCAGGCAGACACGGTGACACTATGTTCACATAAGCTTCATTTCCTTAGGAAACCAGGCTAAAAATAATAGTCAGAAATCTTGGGCAATTGCCTTCAACTCAACATCTCTCTCTAGACAGGAAGAAAGGAAAGAATTAGCAGGCTGTTAGGTTATATATCAAGGTTGGTCTACATGATTTGAAGCATAGAAATTAGAAATGAAATTAAGAAGATATATTAGGTCATCTTGCCTACCCTGGGGGAACAAACCTACAGCTGTTTCCCTTAGCATATACTTTAGCGAAGTGTGCAGCCTGGTTTCAAATGATCCAAATGATGGAGCTTCCATCAGTTTTCAACAGGGACCTATTCCTTTCCTCACATATCTTTCCATTTTTTTTTTGTTTAAACAATTTCAACTTTTTTATCTATTGACCAAGTTTCATCTCATGACTCCTAGCACACCTCTTAATTGTTTTATAAACCCACTGGAGTGAAAAGGTAAATAAAAGTTCTACACTTGCCACCTACATACTTCAAATAGCATCACGGAGTTCATTTCATGCATTTGGCTGACTGAGACGTTCTTATTCAATACAGGTTAATGTTTTTAACTGTGTTTTTCCTAGGGAAAAAAAAATAAAAAAGAGAGTCTTTGATTAATAAATTCCAGGGGGGTTGGGTTTTTTTTGGTCTGAGTTTCAGACTCCCCTCCCTGGCTATGTTTCAGCTTGAATTTGAAAGGCCCAACCCACTCAAATTATCCTTAAGAGGTTTTTCTCACTCCTCTTGACATTTCTAGTTTAGTTTTCTGATACATACTTAAAAATTATTGAAAGGGAAAGCTTACTTTAATGTGACATTATTCCAAGAAAATAGGTCTCCTTTCTCATCCTGTACGCACAAGTCTTTGAAGGGAGATGGTCAGAGTCTTGCCAACTATCAGTGATTTCTGGAAACATTAGGGCAAACCGTATTTCCCAGTTAAATTAGCTTTTTCTATCCAAGTTCTGTCTTTTGGGCAAGTCTGAATTCGAGATGATGTTCTGCACTGATGCAGAACAAAAGTGAGGAGGTACGTAAGGATGAGCTAGTGCTGTCATGTATGCATAACAGAGAAATATATTTCTATTTGCTATTCTGCATGAAAAAAACCCCAGCATAAAGTGTAAATCACTTCACCTTCTCCACCCTAAACACAAACAAAAGTTTTGACCAAAATACCCATCTTTAATGTGCCTGTTCCACAGTCAGAATCAGAGGACATGAAGATGTGTGAGTAGACAGTTTTCTAGGCCAAACTGCATTTGTCAAGGGCTAGTTTCAGATAATTTTATGAGGACAAGATTCCCCGTCATACAATTGCCTGACTCAAAGTAAGAGCTGGTTTCTGGTATTCTCACAACTCCCTGATGGATAGTAGCACACACAAGGGTGCCAGCAAACATGGTGAGAAAATGTGCATGTATTTGGGATTCATCCCTTAGCAACTCCTGGATTCCTCCTGCAACTTGCAACCAGCAAGCACCAATATTCCTGTTGCCTGATCCCCTGCTTAAAAATGCCCCCTGTAATGAGGAAGTGCTGGAAAGACAGAGAGTCTGGCTTTGTAGATGGAATGGAGAACATTGGGAATATGCCCCAGAGTATTTACAACTCTCAAGACCTCCACAACCCTGCAGAGCAGAAGTCCCAGAGTTCTACATCCATTTTCCATACACACACCTAACCCATGACTTACTCCACTGTCCTGAGTCTCCTGCTTCCCAGAGCCTAATGCTACCCACAGTTTCCAAAAAACCAAGTACATTCAAGGCCATATTAGGCATTCTTAGAGGATACTAAATGAAGGTTCCAAGAAGTCTGAGCCTTTCCTGAGTGCTGACAGCTATGTCTGAGTCAGCCTTGCTGTTCTCTGCTGAGTCACTTTATCCTGAAGCATGGGCAGCAAGAGGAGACTGAGAAGAAGGAAGAAGTGAGGGAGCACATCCAGGAAAGGGTATGTGACAGGGGCAGAGGGCACCAGGCTGGACCTCATCCCAGCTCTTCTGACGTTTGTAGCTGGTGGGAAAAATACTGTGAGAACACAGCTCTCATGAGGCAGCGACAGGAGAGAGAAGGACTGTGGTACCCAACCCCAAGCAGCATACACAGAAAGCAACAGTGATGTACCAAACTCTGTATCTTGGAGTGGCTCCATGCCAGAATTTTCGTGTGTGTGTTTGTGTGTGAGCATGTGTGCACATGTGTATGAGCACTGTGTGTGCATACACACACTCCACACAGTTTTGTTTGGATTAGGCATATTTTGGCAAAGTCAACAACAACTAATTGCAAACAAACCACATTTATGTTCAGTCCCCAAAACAGCTGCTTTCAAAACTGTACCAGTGGGAATTAAAAGCCTCACTAGCTGTTGCTATATGACCCAGTAATGTCAGATGCTATACCTTCTGTTCCATCACAGTGCTTTCCATTTTCTGGCCAAAATGAACAGTGAGGTGCTGAGAGTCCGTTCATCTACTTACTCAGGGCTCAGCACCACTTTTCAGGAGCACTATATAAATTCAGAAGTTGCCTGAAATAATAAATAACTGTGACAGGTACAGAAACAAAGTGTGTAGCTCTTGAGCTAGTGTTTCCTCCTCCAGAGAGGTTTATGTTCCCTCGTGTCTGCAGGACAGAACATTCCAGCAATGTTTCAGCACTGATGGGCCCTGAAGCCTCAGCCAGGAGAAGAGTCAGCTTTCTGGCAGCAAACCCTGACTAGCTCCTGGAACCGAGCAAAGAAAAGGAGAAAAGATGAAATACTTTGTTTACCATATCATGACATCACCATCATCACTGGAGAAAAATGCAAGTTCATCTTTCTTCCCTGAGATGGTCTGTATGACCCGAATGATTATCCCTGCTGGATAACACAGCAGTGTCCTTCCCCTCCACAGAGAGCTCGGGGGCCGCAGCGCAGGCACCAGCACACACAGATGCGTTTGACCTCGTGGTCACCGATTTCAATAGGGTGCAGATGCAATCCAGAAAGCTCCAATTCTGAATTCCCTTTGCAAGATGTGATGTTTATCCTCTTGAGTTGAGCCTGAATGTGCACACAGAACTGCTGACTGCTTTGTGGCACGTTGTGCCATCATCCAGGACAGTGTGTAGACTCCAAGGGGACAGGGAAGAATTGCTGCTCTCAAAGTCTTTGCATCGTCCACTGCTTTAATTGTTAACATGTGCTGGCACTCAGAGCAGGGGAGAGCATGCCCAGGCCTTTACAGAAAGTAAACCATTTCCTCCAGAGGAAACAATCTCTTCAACTGGCATCTGTCACTCAGGTACACAGAGGAGTTGTGGTTCTCTCAAAAAAACCTGCCTCCAAGGAAATGTCTGGCTTAATTCAAACATGTCTAAGTTAGCAAATTATTTTGCATGGATGGTTTCATCTCCCTCCTCCTTTCACTTCCCTTCTAACCCTGTCCCTCCAAACTCCAGTTATTTGTAAGTGCTCTATTTTCTGTATATCTGTTTCTGTTCTCTGGTAACTGAACAGTTGTTCAAGATTTCATGGGACAGGTAAAACCAGGATACCTCAGTATTTTACCTTTTTTTATTTCTTCCTGGTTTTAATCCCATGGCCTCCCACCAAAGTGATCCATCAAAAAGAGTTTTAGGCTCCATAGCAAAGAGGTTAAAAGGAAAAGGGTGGGTTTTTTACCGGAAAGAGGGGCCACCATTCTGTTCCAGGGATAAGAAGTGTCTGAAAGCTTGCAGAAGTGCTGTGACTCTGATAACCAGAAATGCACTAAAAATACAGTGGTAAATGGCAACATAGTCAGCTGAAATGTCCCTACAGTGAGGCCTTCCTTCACTGGAACTCAAAAACTTGAAGTCAGATTGAGTTGTTAGAAAGCTCCAGTAAATCTTCATACTCACACAAGACCAGAGCCAGGGGAGTGCTTTACTGCCCTGAGATGGAATGAAAAATAAGAGCTTCAACATACTTGCAAAGGGATCATCTCAGGAGGGATCAACTGAAATGTTCATTCTGGTTTTAATTCTACAGACAGCAGCAAGGCAAGATAAAACTGTAAAAAAATCCAGATCTCATGCTTTCCATATTTGAAACCACTTGGAAATGTTTTCAGGACTGGGAGATTTACTGAACTGGCCCTTGTACATACAAACACAGACAGGTTATCTTAGATTATTATTATCTTGGGTTATTTTCTGATTACAAGAACACAGTCAGAAAATTCCTGACCAGACTTTTACATAATTGCAACCAAAAAAAGAGGTCAAATGAGAGCACAAATTAAAAAATCCTGGCAGACTCTCACCTGAGTAAAAATTAACGTTCTAAACCAGTAATTCATTAAGACACTGTGGAAGCTCCTGTGGAAGTCAGAGATCAGTCATCTCAAGGCACTGGGAGGAACCCAAGTAAAATTATGTTCCTGGGGAACAGTACTCAGTGCAGAGCTACCACATCCCTAAGCCCCATGTGCCAGATGGATTAAAGATCATTTGGTTTCAGCACTATTTTTTTCCATATTATCTGGAGGAAAAAACCCCTACTCCCACCCTGCTATGGGGAGCTTTATCATGGAAGGGAGTAGAACACCCAAAGCTGGAAGGACTCAAGGGATCTCGGAAGGCACTGCTGCACATCCTCCCTGGACAAAACCTTGTGACAGCCCCAAACACCCCAAATAACCTGAATCTGTACATGTAGACAAAGCAGAATAATTCAGAAACACCAGCTGAAAAGGCCATTCCTTTGTGTGAATTCAAGGGAATTTGAGGGACAGTAATTCATTCAAATGTTGACTCAGAGATGACATTATAGGCCTGTCCTTTGCAATTGCTCCAAGAGTAAATTTAACCTCAACGGTTTCTTTACATGAATCTGATTTAGATGGGAATCCACCAGCACTTCATTTTTATTTTAATATTGTAATTCAATTTAGCATTTAGCTTCAGTTGCAATCTGATTTTATTATACTTGTTGCTAGTGGAGAATGTATCCACCTATTACCAACACTACATAAATTCCGATGCTGTCTTAAGAAACATTCTCACACGTATGAGAACTAACATTTCATATATAATATGCCTACTTGTTGATAAGGCTTGTTGCACAACTCAGTATCATGACCTTTCCAGAAGCATTGTTTCAATGCATGTGTCACAAAGGCAAAGAACTGTGGCCTTCCCTGCTGCTGTAATTTGTGGTATTTTTGGGATGCATCCTCAGAGAGGTAAAGATGATTCAGCCATCCACTCTGCACTTGCTCCTGCACAAGTGTTGATTTGAGAATATATTCCTTCACTGAAGAACTGGTATTCACATGTCCTCAGGACTACTTTTTGTATGAATAAAGGGCTCTGTTTCACAGATTTAATTTCCCCATGTATATTACAGACACTGAAATTGTGTTGCACCCTACAAAACAAAAGTGGTTGCATGTACTACTTGCTAGCTAAAGACAGTCAGAAGAGGTGTAATATTTTCAGAAGACCTGACTATTCATGCTACACTACCACCAGATTCACTGCTGTTTCAAGAAATGAAGTGAAGCCAGAAAAGCTGTGATTACACCTTGCAGAACACTTGCCAGGCAGTGGGGATAGCACAGTGTTGCATCAAGCAGCCTGGGTATACTGCAGGGTCTCTTCATCACTAGCTATGAACCAGGGCTACTGTGGGTGCAGCTGGTCCAGTTCCACAGCTTAGTGGAACTTTCAGGAGGGCTTTTTTAGCCCTCTGATTTGAGACTTATATCAGGATTCGAGTTTTGGGATCTGTCTGCAGAAAGCATGAGTTATCAGATACAACTACACTGCTGCACACCAACAGCAACTACTGCATGAGCTGCCTTACCTGATGCACTGTCTGGTTCCCCATGCCATGTTAAGGTCCACACTCCTGTGACTAGAGAGGTATCTACTGTAGAACTTCCTGGCTTCAAATCAGATTCACTGCACTAGAAAATATGTCTAGATTTAAACGTCTGCAAGGCAGAACGTTTTTGAACACTAACAAATTTAGAAGAAACTTAGATTTAATTATATTTCTTTTTTTCCCCCGATATAATCCAAGAACTCTTGTAACATTTGAAACTTTTATCAGAATTGACAATGGTATAAATACCTCCCTGCCAGTTCCTAGAGTGCTAGCAAACAATCTTTCATCAAGCAAATGAACTCTTACAGACAAAGTAAGATATAAAAACCCATATGTAAAGCACATTCTCTGGACTGGGTCCATCACTAGCAAAACCCTCCTGCTTCCCTGGAACCAGCAACACAAACTCTCTTTATATGTCTTAAGTGTCCACAGTCCAAACAATAACACATTAGCATGCTCTTGACACTGCTGTCAAAATAAACAGCTATTTATTAACATTCTACAAGGCATTATTTTTAAAAGAAATCAATCGAGCAATAACGTCAGAAAAAATATATATCCCTCTGTTCCAGAAAACAGCATCTCTCTTTTACTTAGGACAACATCTGGTCCAGATAAGAGCTGCCAAGGGCTAGAGCTAAGAGTCACAGTGATTGCTGTTTCTTGGTGGTTGCTCGAGTATTTTGGAGAACAACATTTTTTTGCTATATGGTATCACTGCCAACTATTCCCTGGGATCCCAGGAGGACAATGCATTCCCTTTCTCCTCTTACTGGGTAAACGGAATAAAGGCTCTCACCCATCAGACCTGCATTAAATATAAAAAGATATTAAAAGATACCTCCCCCTCTCTCTTTCTTAGGTGAAAACCTCCCCATCTTCATGCAGGGAGACTTTTGCTGCCTTTTGTTCCTGTTGGTAAAGTAATTTTAAAGATATCAAGGAACCTCTTGAGAAAACCAAGAGAGGAAGCGTGAATGCAAAGTGAACTTACAAACAAAAAGCTATTTTTAGTGTTGGGGGGAAACTCTTAGCATTGGACAAACAATACAAGGAAGTTTCAGACACTGACTGCTAGGGAGAGCTAATATCCCCTTGTTGCTGCCCCACCTTGTCTGGATACAGGAATGGTGCTGTATTCTCAGGCTTCTCACAACCCTCAAATTATCCACCTTAGCATGGTGCAAAAGTTCAGGGCTTAGGCCAAGAGCCACCTGGTTGGCTCATACACACAACCTCACCCTCCTGCTGGCACAGGTGATCCAAGGTCACAACATGGCCCTGACAGGACTGTGGGCTTTGTGGTGTTGGTTGGGATGGTTGGTGGGACTTCCATTTCCATTACCACCAGACATAATAGCAGAGAGCAGCTGGGAGCACACACAAGGCTGAGGCCAAAGAGCAAAGTGTAGTCTTGTGTACCCCAGGCACAAAATTAGGACAGAGCAGCTGGGCAGAGCAGAAGAAATTATATGAATGGCCTTGGGACAATCCATAAAGGACCCTCCTAAACACTGAGCAAAATATATATCAAAGGAGTCACACTGGTGCTTAAGAGCTAGAAATCTGGCTGTAGATTTAGGACAGAACAGTAACACCTTGGGAGCCCCCACTGACTCCTATTTTCCTCATCAAATTTCAGCTTTTCACTCCCCAAGGCAACACAAATAATAAATTTGTCAATCCATTACCAATAAGCAGGCTCTTTGGGGTGGAAAGCTTTTACACAGAAGTTTGTCTAGTCTATTCACTCCTTGCTCCAGCTGCATTCATGTTTTTTCATTTGCAACCAAAATGAGTAGAAAGTGGTAGAGAACAGCCTATCTTCCAAGATCAGTGAAATAATCGTGCACATGAAGGACACTGCTTGCCTTGAAATCTACCCCAGATCTTTGTATTTTGCACAGACCTGAACCACTGTTGAGCAGAGAGAAGATCCTGGGACAGTAATTTAATGGAGCAGATATGTTTCTGCTCTTGCTGCTTATTTTGCTGTGAGTTTACGAACATTTGAAACCAGGCTTGATGGACAGAGTCAATCAAAACTGGGTGCAACATGAAACTGCACAAAAAATAGAAACTGTTGCTCAAGTCCTTATCTGGCTCTGGTACCTATATAAACTCAGAGGAGGTCAGTCAGGGACATTTTGCAGATGTGCCTGCCAGTGGGAGAGAGCAATGTTGACTACGTTGCAACAAGCCGAACCTCAGTCAGGAATGTGCCTTTCAGGGACGAAGTTCATCTTTGTACTGGGCCACAACAGTGAAAGTGTAACCAACAGGTTGAAAGAGATGGTTCTTCCTCTGCATTCAGCAATGATGAGCCCAAGTCTGGATACTGCATCCAGCTTTTGGCTTCCTAGGACACAACCCTGAGGAAGAGGAGTGAGCCAGTGAGCCTGGCTTTGCCCATTGAGATGGTCTGGGGGAAAAAGTACATGAGAAGCATAAGGAGAGGGGGAACTGGTCTTGTTCAGGCTGGTGAGAGACAGCAATGGGGAATTGCAGCTTCCCTGAGATAATGAGTGTAAACAGAGAAGATAAAGTCTGGTCTCTCAAAGATGCACAGCTAAAGGACAAGTTGAAGTGAGGAAGATTAAGATCAGCAGCAAAGAAAAAAACAATTTTGCCCCGAGAGTGGTAAAACAGTTGGACAAGAACCCAGAAATCTTATATCCATGTAGTTTTACAACAAGTCTGTACCAGTTACATAGGGAAGGGCTTCTACATCCACCAAGAACTCAGCCTTCCTTGACCTGCTTAGGTGTGTCTAGTCTCCTGCTGAAAGTCTGCTTGTTTTTTCAAATGGCACTTATGCTACTGAATCACTTGGTCAATTTTCAAAGAAAAGCACCTTTAACTTGGGATTCTGAGCCTCTCCTACAGCCTTTTTCAAATCACTTTTTTCCACAGATACTTTGTCCTTACCTNACAGGAAGAATTTACTTCTGATGTGGCTCTTGGTTCCAACACAGGGTTGCTCTTGTGTCTGCAAAGGGTTAAGGATTAGCCAGTGGAAAACATCTGAGCAGCTCCGATAACAGAGCATAGCAAACAGTGGGATCAGGCTCACAGCACTGCTGGTCACACATTGCAAATCACAGGCAGTACCAGCCTCGTACCCCACATGTTTCTGCTTCTGGGCTGCACTGACTCCTGCAATAACTCACCTGTCACTCCTGAGAATGCTTTGGGAACCCTCTCTTCCACCCACAAACTGACAGATCTGTAGGCATGCACCCTAATGTCCCCCCAAACCTTTGCTATCACACAAATAGGGGGACCTGCTGTTTTAAAGCAGGCACTCAAAGCCCAGCACAGACAGGAGGTTTAATGGAAACTAGGCACTGACTCTGAAGCACTTGGCTGCAGATTTTTTCAGCTTTTTGAGAAGGGAGATTGCTTCATAGGGCAGCATGAGTGAGCTCTCTAACTATGCTGGAGGGTGGTGCATGAGCACAAAGATGCTGCAGCCTGAAAACTAAAACACACTGTGAAGGACAAGACATTCACAGAATCTTAAAATCATAGAAATAACCTCTGTCTTTTATCCTTGCTGATTTATGCCCAAGTCCATAGGTCTGTAATGTAGCACTGACCTGAGACACAGCAATGTTTCTCATGCAGCACCTGGGACTGCCACATTCATGAGCATCTTTGCACAGCCAGGACCAGACTCGCAGCCAGGGAAGCCCAGATGTTGGGGGTAGCTGGCACCCACATTAGAAAAGGCTCTTGAAGTGGCTGGGGAACTTAAACAATGTTGAAGCCAAGAAGGGAGTGGAAAAATGCCTTCTGCTCTCTCTTATGCTTAAATACCAAGACTGCACCTCACTCCTCTCTGTTCCAAAAAGAAATAGCGGTACCACAACCATAATTCAATGCAGCTGCTGTTAAACAATGCTGGGTATACATAAAAACTGGTGTTACTATGTACACATACTTCACCTTTGGGATTAAGCTGTCTAGTTTCCTTCCACTAACATTCCAAACTTATTTTTTCCCATCTTCCACCAAAGATGAACACAACTAATGCTCTGGGTACAAAGCAACCTGATAGCATTGGGGTCATTGGGAAAATCCTGCCCCCCACAGCACTGTGCTGATTTGCAGGGATATTCACTGAGCTGTGCATCACAACCAAGAATACACAGAGCTCCTCTAACACAGAAGTGACACCTGATATCCCATGACCCTATTTGCTTCTTATCCAAATGGTACCTCAGGTCCATGCCCATGGAAAGTGAAGAGGCAGCAGCTGCTGTAGCAAGGAAGCAGGAGTTGTTGGTGTGGATCAGGCTTGTTTAGCCCAATATCCTGTCTCAGATGTTGGCCAGCACCAGCTGCGTCAGAGGAAGGTGTGAGGCACCCATCAGAGGCAGATGTCATTCCTCACTGCAGCCTGCCCGCCTTAGGAAAAGATGAAAACAAATGAGTTTATAACCTTTTGTCAGCCTGTCCCAAGGATGTAACTTCACAAATATTTAGGTCAAATGGGGCACACCCTGTGCTGCACAGAAAGAGAAGAGAAGAAAACCCAGCGCTTCAACTCTCAAATGCCACACTCTGTGTGCTAGATAAGATAAACTGGTGACAGTCACTTGCTATCACTGTGGCCTCTGATCAGCTGGCTCAGCCCAGGAGCTAATGGTGGCTTAGGACACAAGTGAAGTGAGTACTGTGCAGTACTAACAGTTCAGTGCAAGTCATCATTTTCCACATGACAGTCACAAAAACCTGTAGTTAATCAAAGAAACACAAGGATGAAGGTAAGCTAAACCAGACTTTTCTCTGCTGACTTTTAAAAACTCAATACAGTTTAGACAAGGGATTCACCAGACGAAAAAGTCTTCCCTTGATGCATGGGAGTCCATCCACTTTAGCCATTGGCTGCCAAAGGGTCTTGACAATGTCCTCACAAGCATTTTTGAGATACAAAAACCATGTGGCTCCTGTCTTCCCCCAGACTGCTCCTCGTTGGGACAGGAGATGGTGATTTCTACCAGGTTGCCAGCCAGATTCAAGAATGACCAACTGCCACAGACTAGTTCTTACTTAAGTCATGACAGGTTTACTCAGGCATCCCAAAGAGTATCACTTATGTTCCTAATCAGCCTGGAAGTCTGTTTACTCATGGCTAAGCCCGATTGAGAGGAACATTTTAATTTCTGCCTTTCTCATTCTGCTTGTGGAAATGAATGTCCACTGCCCATTTCAACACATGGAGGGCAGATGTCACCTGGCCCATGGGGGTTTTGTCCAGGGTCAGGATTTAGTCTGGCTGCAGCTTCCCTAGTGGTGATCCCTGCTGGTGGAAATCCCAAACCCTGCAAATGCTGATCCAAATACTGGGCAAGGCAGAAACTTGCCCCTGCCCCAAGGCTGAGAGTCCTGTTGGCAAGGAAGGACAGTGGCAAAAGCAGATGAAAGCTACTGCTCTGCCCCAGTCTGAATTAGGGGAAAAGGAAATCTATTTTATTGTTTGGCACAGAAGTGTGTTCCATGTCCTTAATACCCCTGGAGTGGCATCGCTAATGGCACATGAGCAAGGCAGAGACCACACAGGTGTGTGAAGGGGGCAAAGGCCAGCTTAGAGGCAGCCTTGAGAGCAGACAGCCTGGCACACTGCTCTTTTCCTCCATCAGCTGTTTGTCACTTGCCTTGGCTGTGTTAATTCACAATTTCTTTTCTCCCAGCCCTGCTCCCATTGTTTCTGAGCAGGGCATTGTCAGAAGGCCATTTCTATATTTACAACAGGATGTCAGCCTGCGTTTGCAGTTGCTTTCTTTGAACTGGATACTTTTACCTTCACAGTTGGCAATGATGCAATTCAACAAAAAGGTAGAAAAATAAACAAGTGTTTATTTAAGACGTGCTTGGTTGTATCAAAACACAAAAGTGGCACTTCTTCCTATTGGCTCTTCCATGCTCCCGGCCAGGAGAGCACAGGTTTTTTCATGACATAAACAAAGGATTATTTCCTAAGAAGATTGAGAGTTTCCTTTAAAGGAAAACAAAAAAAGAAAGGAGGAAGGAATCTGCAGAATAACCCTTAGGAAGTTACAATTCTGGAGGCCCTTTAGTCCCTCACCAGCAAAAAGTATTTAAATATAGCATAGCCTGCCCAGAGCACTGCCTGAGAAATGCCACATACTCAGCAAAGAAACCACTCTGCAGCCAAAACCAAAGGATGCCAGGCGTCAGGCACATGCCCCTTGTCAGGAATTGCAGCCAGGCCTGAGGGCTGCATCTTTGACTTGAGTTGGCTGCTTCAAAAGTTTTGCTTTTCCTTTACTATGTTTTAATTTCCACACACAGCCTAATTTTTTGTTTGTGCAGCAAAGCAGTCAGAGCAGGTGTG
>VYZS01066894.1:0-18182 GCA_013400695.1 Neodrepanis coruscans | reverse complement strand
ATCACCGAGTCCAACCTGTTAGCCCACACCGTCCCATCGTCTGAATCATGGCACCGAGTGCCTCATCCAGGCTTGAACACAGCCAGGGACGGTGACTCAGCCACCTCCCAGGGCAGCCCATTCCAGTGGGGAATCACTCTTTCTGTGGAAAAGTTTTTCCTGACATCCAGCCTAAACCTCCCCTTCAGTTTCAGGCTGAGTCCTCTCCTGTCTCTGGGGGCCTGAGGGAAGAGACCGACCCCCGCTCGGTGATGACATTCCCAGGATAAGATTGTTAGGGATCGCCGTGTGGGAAATGACCTCTCACCTGCAGCAGAGGTTCTGAGGATGGTCAAACACACGGGGAAAAGCGGAGTTTTACTTCTGGGGCTGCGTTTCACAGAATCCCGTGGGCTGGAAAAGACCCCCGAGACCCAACAGCCACCCCACAGCACCGAGGGACACCTCCAGTCCTCCCACAAACACCTCTGTGGGACAAAAACAGGGTTAAATTATAGAACAGGCTGAAAATAAAACCTGTATAAAATGCAATGAGTCATTGCTCCTTTTTTTAAATGTGTGTGGTGCTGTAATTTATTCACTTACCATCCAGGGTCACTAGAACTTAAAAAAAAACCGGGGGGTTAAACAAAATACATCCCGAAATACTGCTTGGTAAGTTCCTGTCCTTTTTTTTTAGCATCCTAGAAGTGCCTACGTGAAAAAAGAAATCCCTGTTTCTTTGGCCACTTGACAAAGATGAAAATAATGACAGTGATATCTTTAAAGTATGTTTCTGTCACCTGTGCTTGCAAAGTTTCTTTTGTTGTGTAACCAGAAATGGATATATAAATATACAAAAATTTACCAGATGACTTACCAAGACTTGTGATTTACAAGACTGTTATAAAGAAGTTTCACTCAGGACTGTGAGACTGTGGCATTTATGATACTTGCATTAAAAAATAACTGTACTTCTAATAAGTGTCCACTTTCTCTGGGTTACATGGAGAAATACAAAGGCAAATGGTATCAATGTATTGTCTTGCAATGCCCAAACTAATTTGTCACAGTTTTAAAAGGGCATTAGCATATCAACATCATTCATAGTTCTGAAAAATGCAACACCTTCAGAGTTAAAAATAAAGTGAAAATTCTGAGTGCAAGGGTAAACAAGACTGAGAACACCAAGTTGTATCATACTCACTCTCTCCAACAGGTCACTTCCCTCTCCACCTTTTCCTCCAGCATTCCAAGGTGCAGAACTGCTGCTCAGGTTTTTTGGGGTTTTTTTTTGTGAGGATGCTCTGAAAATACTCCAGTAAAACTTGGAAAAGGGAGTGACAAAAGCCTATTTAACATGTATTATTTCTCCCTGCATTACCAGGTTTCATTCCTCACTTCAGGAATTATCTACAGTGGGCCAGGGCTGAAGTACCTGAAGCTTTGGTGGCATTAATGACGTTCAGGTGTTGCTTATCTGGATTTCCCCCAGCCTGGCTTGTCAGGTGGGGTAACTACAGCTGGTGAGGACATTCCTGGAGTGGTTCTAATCAGGTGCCTTGAGGACTGTGAGCACAGAGCTCAGCATCTCAAAATCCACCTGGGGATCTCAGTGGACAGCCAGGTGTCCTGTGGTATGTCAATAAGCTGGTTTAAAACTGCAGCAGGAAGATGTTCAGTTCTACAGCTCCCATTTAATGCCCTCACCATTTCCTTTTTGATGTAACAAAGGAGTCAGGAGAGCACCAGAGGCCTGAAAATACATTTATTTTCCTCAGAGTCCTGTAACTGTATTGTGCTTTATGCCACAATCCTGTTTCTTGGGACTCTCCAGTGTTGCAGATAGAAAAAAAAAATAGGGTAAATAGTCTACAGACTATAAATCAGTGGGTACACTATTCTTAACTGTACAGATATTCTCAAATAAAAGATAAAGTGTCCCAGGATCACAGATCATGGGACATTCAGAATAAGCCAGTAAAGCACTGACACACAAGGCCATTGTCAAACAGATTTGCAATTAAAAATGAGGAAATAGCCATCCTGTCTGTTTACGTGACTCAGACAAACAACAATACAATTGGCATTAAATTTGTTTCCCTAGAGCCTTCAATGCTGGACTCTCACATTTGCCATCTTTTACACCCTGGTAAGTTCACCAGGGAATGAGAATGAAATGGTAAGAACAGTCCACAGTTCACTTATTCAACTTTAAGGATGAAAAAAATTATCAGGCAAGTACTTCATGTTAACATTCTTTGCGATAAAAAGTTCATTAAACCCAGACCTGAGGGAAAAAATAGCATTACCTGAGACTCATGATAAATCATTGTGCCAATAATACAAAGGTCTTGTGGGCTTATGAAGAGGATTTTTGTTATAAAAGCTACGTCTTAGTTCTCCAGGTTCCTAAAATGAAAGGCTTTTATATAAAAGAAAGGATATTTTGTTCTTTATGAAAAGAGTAATCACAACACAAAAGATCCTATCCTGTGACCTAGAAATGTCTGCCTGGAGAAATCAGGTTTAGAAATCACAAATTCAAGACATGGAGCCCGAGAATATTGAACAGACAGGATAATGCCACAATGAAATTGTGCTACGAAATACCATCACTGTATAAAACTACTCCCCCATTCTCAGTTTCAAAAGATGCAATTGTGTTTAAATAGGTGCATCGATAAGACTGACTTTTTTTATTTTTAATCTACAGAACAGCAGAAATGGAGCATACTTATGTAACTCACACATCATTCAAATGTTAAAGCTTTGCTTTTTTTTCTTATATCAGGATGATACCACTGCTCCATATCATGGTTATTGCTTGAATCCATAGTTTATCTACGTAATTTCACACACATTCTGGAAGTGCAGGATATTTCATGCTCCAGCTGTCATTTCACATCTCAGACTGAGAATCACTGACCCCACAAGGAAAAAAAGATTAGAATAGGACTGGAATGTCATTTTTTTAGAAAGCATATGCAACATTCTGCACAGTATTTTAGAATTTTAGAAACTAAGGAAGTCAGTGGCTTCAGGAATAGCATTGTAAGCAGCAAGAAAGGTGACTTTAGGTGAATGAAGATAAAGCCACATCTGTGTTGTTAGGAGACAAGGGCTTGCACAGACTTACCACAGATGTGAATAAACAGACATTATAACTACCAAGAGGTTTAATTGCTACATACAGTCTGAGGGAGGAAATCAAATTACAGACACAGCATAAAGAATGACTCTGTACTGTGTGTGTAACTCCAAAGAACTGCCAGGACAGACAATATTTCTTACATATAGACAAGACAATTAAAACACATCTTCTATGAGTCATGAACATTTTTTTTGGAAAAAAACAAACAAACAAAAAAAACCCAACCAACAAAAAAAGCCCAACAACTCATTCCTAGGGGGACATGACCCAAAAAGCAAACAAATGAAAAATATTGTTGTGGTGAATTGTTGGGACTGGTAAGGGAAAATATATGGAAAAGAAGATCTAGTTAGAAACTGTAGGTCACTAAAGCAGAACAGGGTATTAAGGCAGGAGGGAACAAGACCAACCCCATCTAAGCACCTCCTTAAAGTCCGTTCTTACAGTCCCTAATCCTGCAGGCAAGGAAGGAAAAGATGAAAGGATAAAGAGCTTTTAGGTCTTGCCTTGTATTAAGGGACACACCAGCAACTAGAAAACAAAAAAGCAATTTCCCTAAGAGGTGAAAGCAAACACCTCAGGGAGAAGTCATGGAGCTGCAGGACTTCTGCTGCTTCCAAGCCAGGCCAACACTCCTTAGTGCAGGCACTTTGCTGTCAATGTTACACTGTTTGCTCATGATCAAACACCCTCTTGCAACTGCTCTTGAGAAAATACTTTATCATCTCCTATCTCAAACATACCCCAACCTTGTGTTCAGTCCTTGGACCTGTTAATGGTTAAAGGACAGCACGTCAAACTTCTCGACACAAACCCTGTGTGAACATCTTTAACCAGTGAAGAAAACACGTCAATTAATCTGGTCTTCAGCTGCCATTTTTTGGCAATGCATTTCTGTTGGAAAACCTTGAAACCTTGCCCGTTAAACCTTTTAGTCACTGAGTACAAGGTCTCCCAAAGATAAATCACAAATTGATGTAAACTGGTCACATGTTACGTATCCATTCTCACCCCAAAAACTCCAAAAACTGCACAGCAATATTTGGGGGTGGTACAGACAGATTGGGCAGCAGTTGTTTTTGTACTTACTGTTAAGTTCAGATTTTTGTTCCCTGGCACAGCTATCAAGTCTTTTAAAAGATAAAATATGGTGTGTATAAATTTAAAATTGTATTAAACTGTACTGTTAATAATTTTGAAGTGATCCCTGTATCCAAATGGCAGTATACAAAATTAATGTCCCCCCCACCAGCTCCTCTGAAGAACTCGGCTTACTGGAACCATCACAATTGAAATCAATAAACAGAACCTATAAATAGCCAAAAGACATCATCTCAAATTCTAAGCCTCATATTATCTGTCATCTCCAATACACTAACACAGATA
This sequence comes from Neodrepanis coruscans, assembly GCA_013400695.1. Taxonomy (NCBI): domain Eukaryota; kingdom Metazoa; phylum Chordata; class Aves; order Passeriformes; family Philepittidae; genus Neodrepanis; species Neodrepanis coruscans. Next base: position 13,663 of record VYZS01066894.1, on the reverse strand, counting down.
TAATGCAAGTTCCCAAGCAGAGACCAACATAAACACTATGCTGTACCAAAAGGGGGATCTTATTCTCCATCCCAAATCTGGCTGTATATTCCCTGTGTTCTCTTGGCATTGCCCTGAGCACATGGACTCCCATGTGGCAGATTATTCATCAAATGAATGGTCAAGCTTTCTCTGGTGGGATTTCTTTTATCCAAAACTCTTTGGCTGACTCAGCAAACCAGTGTGACACACAGCACAGCCACACAATTCCTCCAGCCAAGGAATGGGAACACATCCCAAACCAGGGGGAGCACAGGATTAGCCATTCTGCTGCCAGCTCCCTCTCAGACCACATTAAGCTGATTATGAAACTGCACTTTGAGCAGCTGCAGAAGCTCCTGGCAGGGTGAACGTGCGGGGCCCTCTCAAGGAAAGAAGAAAAGGCACAGAATGAAGAGATATTTCTGGATGTGCTCTGAGAAAGCAGCACAGAGGACATCAACGAAGAGGGGTTTGGGGAGAGAGAACTATCATTCATTCAGCAGAGCAGGAGCTGCCACTGACAGGTTTTTGGGTTGGGGGTTTGTTCCCTCCCCCAGGAAAACATGTATTTGATTTCTCCCATCCCTTTACTGCTAGATCTGCATGTTATAAAGGAGAATTGGTCTGCAGCATCAGGGGATCAGTGGTAAAGCATTTCACTAAACTATGCTTTATGGATTTAAAACACCTATTTCAAAGGTGATAACCTACAATTCTTGTGATTAAGGTGGAAGAAAGTGGGTATTTAAGAAGTGATTATGAGATCTTCCTGACTGAACATCTGCCAAAACCAAGTGCAATAGCCATTGCAATAAAAATCTTTATGATGGTATCTCACTTGTATACTCATTACTCATACTTTTGCTCCCTCTCACATCTTCCCAATAGATTTCTAGAAGAAAAAAAAAAATCTAAGTTGCTTAAGAAAAGAACTATTCCTAACAGTGATAGAAAGATAAATATACTGAAATTATAGAGACAGATGTTCTAGACCTCTCAAGTCAGGCTTTTTAGCAAGGAATTAAATTTAAAATGACTGAGGGAGCATAAATTATAGATTAATTTCTACACTTATTAAAACAGAATCAAGCCTGAAAAGCAGTGAAGTCCCTTATCACACTTTGCACCCTGGAAGGTACAAATCCATCTGGCATGAATTTATAGATTAAAAAAAAATCCCTTGATGTTCTACTTGGTGGCTGGTTCTGAATCTATCTATAAATCTGTGATACTGTGTTACAGGAAAAAAAAGACATTTACCAAATCATACCTGGAGACAGGCATTTAATTTCAATTACAGGTTTCCAGGGGTTTATAGTGTTACCAAGTAGATGCAATGGGAAACAGCCTCATCTGCTGGTTAGGAGACACAGTCAGGTGTTATACATAGCTTAATACTTCCTATTTATCTGCTCTTCCCTCCTGTCTCTCTTCTACTTTTGCAAACAACTGGCCATTACTTTTATTGCTGTTATGTGTCTTACACATGTTCTCTTTCCTTGCCAAGGCCAGGGGATCCTGTGCACGAGTATTTTCCATACCCCCCTGTTCCCTCAGGATACTGGTCTAAAGTTAATACAATTTGGTTTTGCCCAAGTCAAAGCTATAATGATTCTGACATTATGTCATTATGTTGCCTGCAGGAAGTATTTTAAAAAAAACAGCACTCAGGTGACCTAATTTACCTCAACTTCAGAATTCCATGCTTCCTTAAAACTCATTTATTTTCAAATGGCTGATTGGTTCCAGTCCCATTCCAATGAGGAAGCTTTGCATTCCCTTAACACTTCTGGAACACAGGCCAGCCTGTTTCAGTGTGATGCACCAGGAGAGGTTCAAAGTCAATGGAAACGAACAAAAGGAAAAACTTAACATAGGAGTGAGCACAGAGAGGGAAGTTATAAAGGTGCCCTCAAAAAGTGGAAGGAAGACAGAAGCAAATAAAACAAGAAATGTACAGAATATCAAATGCCATAATCATTGTTAATTTTGCATCCAAATGGCATTTCAGAGATTAGTCCTAGAACATAATTTATGACATTTTGAAAATCATGCCATGACTATTCTTTATCAAGGACACAACACTATTAAACACAAGTGTGTAAAGAAGGTTTAAAGAAGACCAGATTCTCATTGATTCAAAGGGAAAAAATGCCATTTCAGGAACAACCCATGATATCTGACAAAATTTGCTTCACTAGAAGTTGCTCACAGCAATTATTCCAAAAAGAAAAAAGGAACAGCCTAACCAGAACTGACCTGTTCTCTGCACATCTATACCTGTATTAACTTTCCTAAATTCAGTGTCTTCAAGAGGTGTAAAAATTACTTACTAGAAGATCCTTGTACAAGGATCACTCTATGATTATTCAAAGTAAAGGGAGAAACATTTGGATCTTATCTCTATCTAAGCTTTCAGCCTTCCCCCAAATGTGCATATTCTAGAAGGACAGCTGCTGTAGTTTAGGGTTTTTTTGTTATCCCTCTGCATAGGTAAGCTTTACAAGATGTTGGAGATAACAAGATCTTCAAAGTAGGTACATCCATGTACAGATTAGGAATAAAGTGAAATGATTGGCATCATACTTACCTTTTAGACCATGATATAAAGTTAATACTCCTTTCAAATTTTCAGGCCACTCCTTGGTTTTATTGCCAACTTAAAATACCCATTTGATTTCTCTGATATTTTAATTCCAACAGAAATTAAGAACTAGATTGTTTGGTTACTTTTGTTAAAGGTAAATACTTTTTCAGCCATTCTTCTGCCACCAATTTCCTAAAGCAATCATTCCAAATGTGATACCTAAAGCCAAGTAAGTGTTATTGATAAGTCATTTAAATTACAACAAATATACAGGAACCCTTTTATATGAATGGAGAGGTGATCTAGTGTATGAGAGAAAGAACAATGAGCTACTGCCTCATGTGATTTTATATGGAGATGACCACAAAGGCAGCAAGTGGATTACATCAAAATATTAAAAATAGCCTCTCTTCTAAAAGGTATAAACAAAAATGCAAATAGCAGCTCCATAAATAAATCATGAAGATAGAAAAAATAATCCCGTGAGACTGTTGATCATTAAAAAGCTCAGCTTTGTCTTTACAGAGGGCAACTGCCTTTAGATTTTGCATACAAGATTTTCAGTTCCTCTGTTTTTCTGCAGCACAGTGAAGTGTTTGTCAGAACACAGGATTACAGCCTGTAAATGGTAACCCTTCCCATATTACACCACCTCCTTGGGTGACAGGCTCCCCATTCCCCTGAAACAGGGAAAACATTCAACAATTACTGAGAAATGTTGGTGGAACAAGGTGGGAGCCACCACGGATGTGACACACAGAGGAAAGAATGACCCAGAGAACTGTTTGATTACAGCAACATGAATTCAATTATGAAAACAGCACTTACACAAATCTGGGGGGAACAGAAGGAAATACAGGAGACAGTGAATTTCAAACAAAAAGAAACAAATGCCAATTGAAGATTTCAGCATATACTTGTAGGAAAAAAAGGTTAAAAATTGCAAACTAGGCATGAAACAAGAGACAACAGTGTTACAAATGAATAATACTTCCTGGGTGTCATGTTTTAACAATATATTTTAGGGCTACTAATTCACTGGAAGTTTTAAGTAAGAACAAAACTCTGTAGATACAGGCATAAAGCTGAGATGCTGTTGTTGAAAATGGAACTCCAAGTTTAATTTGTTTAATTATGTGTCTGAAGCAGTGGAAATAATAAGCCATTTGTCACAGTAATGTGTTAAATATTTAGTTTACAAGCAGCGAACCACTCTAGGAGAGAGGTTATGAGCCAGTACTGCCACTCCAGAAAAATTCAGTCTTCAGAAATATTGAAATAACCACCAAAGGAAACAACTGCTGTAAAATTGCAAATATTCTAGAACTTATTTGCAGAAGGTATAGGAAAAAAAGTGCAAATGTTTTTTAGGATTCTGTCTGATGTGCTGAATATGTTACAGCTGACTTTTTCCAAAACCATAATTGCCCCCACATGTAGATAACAAAGCTGACACCAGATCTCAGTATTCTCTGCTGTGGTTCCCTGTGAGGTGATACTGGAGCAGATAATTCTCTTTGCAAAAGGAGCTTCCAAGGCCATTTAAAATACCTTTGCACTCAGGACAGACTACAAAAGGCACATTGCAGTGTAGTGTTACACTGTCCAATCTGGTACAATGCAGAAACTGTAATAAGCCTGGGAAGAAACACCTCATAGAAGCTCTGGATTCACCTTCCCTTTTCAATCAAGTGCTGGTTACTATTCCAACCCTCACATTCATTGCCAAGACATGGTGTCTGCCCATAAACAAGTGTTAATCTCTTCATTTCACATTGATGCAAAAGTTTAACAAATTTATTTTTGAGAAAATTAATTGAGAATTTTGAGATCTTAATGAGAAAAGATTCTGTAAAGGACAGAGAAACCACTGAAAGGTGAGAAGGGAAGAGAGGGCAACAAGTTGCCTGGTATGTGATTTTCTGCTGATTTCCAGTCTCTGTAGATACAGGCACACAGCCCTGTCTCGATCACAGCTAGAATGAGCCCTTTGGGGATGATCAGTGTTCAGTGTTTTAGAATACATTTAGAAGAAGCATCAGTGTTAAAGGCTTGTGGAAAGAAAAGTGCAAATATCTGTTTATTTTAGAAAACACACTCAGCTCTCCCTGAATATACCACCAAGCCATATGGTGACACTCAACACAGATAAATTATTTTCCTTTCTGGAGGTGACTGACAGAACAGCAATGGTCTCAGCTACAATGAAATCTTCATTTGATCCTTCAGAAACATGAATCAAACACAGGCCTCAGTCAAACAGGGCAAGTGCCTCAAGTGTTTACCTGTGAGCCAAAGAAGCTTTTAGTGCTAAACAGGGGAGGAATTCGACTGACCTCTATAGAAAGTACAACTCAAAAAGTTAAAAAGGACTATCACAGACATTACCTAAACATGAAGTAAAAGACTAATGATAAAATCAAGCATTGCATGAATATCACTGTTTGTGATGCTGAATTAATTTTTTCAGCAAAACCTCCTCTATCCAGTAAAATACTTAATTCCATATCAAATGTTCATCACTGCTACTAAATTCAAGTACATATTTAATTACTCTCACAAGCCACATCAAAATATTCAATGGTTTCAGTATCAGCCCATGACACTGTGAGACAAAAAGAACAAGACAATCCGCTCCCAACATATTTGTGCATCTTTTTCCTGCCCAGAGGAAAAACCCTTTGACAAAACTCTTGTATCACCCCTTAACCTGCAGTCAGGAGAGATCTGACCTCTGGTATAGACACTTCCCAGAAGAAAAGCATTTGTATGAGGAACACATTATTTTGAACTCTAAATAAAATGTTATCACACACATTAGGAGAATTCTGTTCTCGTTTAGACTTGATAATCCAAATTCACAGAGTGAGAGAAGGCAAGTCTAGGGGTCAGCTTTTGTGGTAATCTATTCCAAGAATATATAAAAGCACAAACCACTATAGTTCATGTTCTTTTCCATCACTCCTATGTGTGTCTTTATGCAAATGCAGCCCTCAGGTTGCACATTTGCAACAGAAACATTCACACAGTGCTGTTTTGATGCTAATGATGCTCTATAAATAATATGTAGGGGACTAGTGCAAATTGTCAGCTGCATATTCATGTCATACATATGTATGGTTATTAAAATAGAATTTCATATCAAAATGCCAGACACTAGAAAAACCCATCAGTATTTTACTCATATGCAGCAGCAAAATCAAGTTTAGGTCTTGCAAACAATGTAATTTCTAAGTATTTGTGCATATCTGTAAAATAACAAAACTCCTCAAAGTCCCAGTGTAAGAAAACAAGTTCCACATTGGCACTCAGAGTAATAATTAAGTAAATTTAGTAGTTAGATGATACAACAATCTTGTTTCTGTCCAGCATTCCCTTCTGACTACCAAGAACTATTGGAACAACCAGGGCTCAGGCAGTTTAAGAAGTATTTGCTGGTAGGACCTACCTTTTCCCTCAGTTTCTTGTGTTGTTCACTCTTCATCCACGGAGCAGACAATCCTGGGAATGGCACACACAAGTCTGGCCTCGGGTGACTGACATAAGTCACTAATTGATCGTGGAAATGATCAGTTTAAGCACAGTTTGCATGACTGGGCTGTAACTGCCTCATCCCAAACATCACCCTGCAGTCACAAATGCTCCACAGTAAAAACTGCTTTATGAATAAAGTTCATTGTACTCAGTGCTACGGAACTGCAAATAAAGTTTATCCTCTAAAAAGTTCATATTAAAATCTGCTGCATCATAGCACATACAAAGACTGTATTTATACTTCCATATATGCATTTTTCTATTAAAAATGTGTTCTGTTTCAAACAAACTTTCATACTTGCCATATCTCCAGGATTACAAACTTATTTTTCCTAAAATGGGTATTATTTAGCACTAGAGTTTTGCTTGAAATATTATAAAACATTTGGGTGATGCAATTTTTCCTCTTCCTCCCGTGTTTTACAGTTATTTTGTCAGGAGAGATGTTTGCAGCTTTGTCTTTCAGTGACTTGCTGTTTAACTGAACAGATATTAATTTTCTTTTACAGCTTTTATTTCTTTAGATTTTTAAGAACCACTGGAGAGAATAACTGATACTCTACAGCAGATTCAGAGGTTATGCAAATATTACCATCAACAATCCAAGGCTCAATAGTTTAAAATAATGATAAACCAAGTAGGTCACAAATCACAATTTAATTTGCCCTCACATTGCTTCCCCAGGCATTTTAGTGATCTATAGTCCTGCTAATTGCAAATGAAGGGTAGATGAATCTCACAGTGCAAAGTGACTCTCCCAAGCAGATGAAATATTCTTCCATTCAATTCCATCTCAATTAAAATATATTGCCCTCTGAAGAAGTTACCCAAATTCAAGCCAAAATCAGCAGTTTCCTTCTCAATGAAAATTTTAGATCTCCTTACAACAGAAAGCAAAATATCACTTGTTATTACTGAAATAAATTCAGTCCCCAGCAAGAAAACAACTGAACCAAATGAGCCTGTTAGTCCTACATCACAAATAGTACTAAGAGTGATTCTGGCCCCACGAGAAAAATAATTTATAAAATGTAACTGTGGCAACAGTAAAAACTACCAACCCTACTAGTCAAGAACCTGAATGCTTCTATTACCCAGGAATACAAGTCTTCCCTCTCTGCCATGGCAACCAGGATCAGCCTGGAGGAATCACACAGAGCCAAAGTGGTGGCTGGAGTGGTGCTACAGCAGTACAACACAAGGCAGAAATTAAGATTAGATCCAAATTCTGAGTCATACCTCTTCCATACCCTTAATAATAATAATAATTTAAAAAGAAAAAAAAAGTTGAAAAAATAAAAAGCCAACATACGTGGATTATTATGACGTAGAAAAACATCTGAAGATAAAAATGTGAGAGGAAAACCCATGGTTGAAATAGGTCAGAAAAACAGTTATGTAGAAGCAAGGACCTTTTAAGATACATCAGCACCTAAATGAATTCTAGTTCTGAAAAGATGGTAACATTGGTAAAGTGAGGCAAAAAGCTGTAAGGGATCAATAAATATGGTCTATCCATAGCTGATGGTGTGGGTAAGTTTGAACTGTGTGAGGATCACAAAATAATTACAATATACTTATGACTAGATCAGAGAGTATCAAGAAAATAATTTTTAGGATTTTGTAAGGAAAAACATAACCCCAAGGTCCAGGAAAATGCCTTAGGATATCAGTGGGACCTCCGTGTCTGTTTCCAATGCCTATGGGAATAACTTGAAAATTTCTCCAGAGCAGGTGTCCCAGGATAAAAAAGTAACAACTAATAATTTCAGGAGGCTTGGAACATTTTAATCATTGACCAAATAGGAAAAGGAAGTTAATTAGTCAAGTATTTCTTCACTTCATAATAAAAAGTATAATTAAAGGAGAACAACATCATTAATGCCAATCAATACAGTTTTATAGAAAGACACTAAACAAACCTGGGATTTGTCCTTTGTGTGAGCAACCACAAGCACACTAATTATTTAGGTTTTTACAAGGCACTTCACCTAAAACACGTGGCATTTGGGCAAAATTTTGGATGGTTCTGAGTGAAGATCACAGCTCTGTCAGTGCTGGTGGAACAGAAAACTGTGGTGGGAACGGAGCGATCCTGATCAGTTGGTTCACTGCACTCATTTCTTGAAAACACATTCTCATGCACACATTAAAAATGGAACAAGTGTTGGCAGAAAGCATGTATGTAAATCCCAGTTAAAAGAAAATTATTTATGCTCAAACTTAAAAGGCTTAATCTTTTTAATCCTTTAAATAAGAAAAACAGACCCAATTTGATTGCAGTATAAAAGCACTTCAAGAGGCCATACTGGAAGGCCTTTCATCTTGAGGGTGGTGAAATAATGTCACTGGTGTTTAGAAACTACACTTAAAAAACATAGTAAATTTTGTATTTTAATTTACCTGACACTAAAGGTAATAGAATCTGAAACAAAATTTAAGAGTTGGACTCAATGATCCTTGTGGGTCCCTTCCAATTCAGAACACCGTGATTCTGTGAAATACAGACAATCCCCTTCTCTCTTAAATCTTTCAGATCAAAACAATACCTCCCCGTATTTTTAGGTGCAAATAACAAGTCAGGGGGTGATGTACAATAATTGCAGTACGTAAGTGGGCAGGTTGTATAAACTAACAGCACCTTCTGTCTCAGCTGCATTTTACAGTTATATAACATTTGTCTGAGTTAACTTGGCAGCAAGGCAATGTTTTGGAGAACCAGACAAATGTATGTTTTGATCCTCTGCAAGCATTTCTTTCTTCAGCTTCACTTATCCAACACTGAGCCATCCTCATACAAACAAGCATATATTCTTTTTTTCTCCATTTCTCCATTTCTCCATTTTTCTCCACTGCTCCAAGGAGATCAGCATGCAATAATCCCTCCTATAGAATCCAAACCATTCTGTTCCAAGTCATGACTGATTAGAGGTGCTCAGTCTCGTGTGACAAGCACATCATTTTAGATGTTAAGATTTTGGTTTGTTTGTTGCAACAGCAGAACACAAAACTTACCATCTTTTAGGGAAAACAGAAAGTTAATTTTATTTACCTCTTCCAAATAACTGCCTCCCTGGCTTGCTACCAAGTGCTGTATTCCCTCAGAACAGCCTTTGTGCTGTTAGTGTTCCTTTCACATTTTTTAAAGCAATGGAATGTAGTTCTAGATGTCACAGATATCACGGTGTGTTTACTTGAAGCTCAAGTATTTCATTTGCTTCAGTGGGTTTTCAACTCCCCAGTGTCCTCCACCTGTTTGTCTGCAGAATGACTTCAACTCTATGCCAGTACCTTAAAGATATGAAATTGAACTCACATTACAGCGACAAAAGTGTCCCTTCAATGATAAACATTAAACTGCAATTGCAGAGAGCGTAGGATACTTGAGACCTGCTATTATGTAACACATGAAACATCTCATTTCTTAGGGGAGGATTAGTAAAAGCAACAGAATTCATCATGGCTGGATTAATCTAGGCTGCTCTCTCCTCTTACACAGACACCAGGCAAGAAAAGAACATCTGAACAACCTGCTGTACCTACTTCACCTCAAACCACACTCAGCACCTGGAAATCACATCCTGTCTCCCAGCACCTCTTCCATTCCACTTCAGGTGTTTACTGCTGTGTAAAACCACAGATAAGCTGAAGACTCCATACCTATCTTTTCCAGCAGGATGTTAATATGATGTGCAGCAAAACCAATTACCTTTCAAATGAAATTTAATCAAAGAAGGTGCCTCACCCTTAGCAGATTTATTCTGTTCAAATACTGACAAACGTGTCAAATATGTCCCTCAGAGGTCCTAGGGAAACAGAATTACCAGCACTAAATATTTATCAGAGAGGAAAAGGAAAGTGTTACTAATCTCCCCAAGAGAATAAAACAATGTCACGAGAACCAATTTCCAGTCTTATCTAATAAAAAGTCAATTTGCCTTTAACAACCTTTAACACCCATTTGTTAAAGTAACCCAGAAACTTATTTATTGGCGTGACAGACTAGAAACACACAACCAATTTTTACAGAGCTTTAATTACTAAGAAAATTGCACTATGCATTTCCTTCAGATTAAACAAATACCTCCAGACAAGCCTGCCTCCAAGATAATAAGCAAACAAGTAAGGCACAGCTTTTTCTAAGGCAAACAAAGAAAAAAACCTCTTTGTGAGGTGGAGTTCTGCCCTTTCCAGTTTGCCCAGACTTGCCCCTTCCCTTGCTGTATGTTCCACCAGTTATTGACATAGCACGAGGGTGGTTTTCTGCTGACATACTCACACCAGACAAAGCTCTCTTTCATCAAGTGTTCAACTGTGCCCCAACACCAGGCTACAGAAAACAGCAATGCCAGACACTCTTCTGTAGCTGGATTAGAAACCACTGCTTCTTAGAAGAGGAATCACAAAATTAAACCCTTTACTGGAACATTAACACTAAGAGTCACCACATAAACCGGCAACACAAAGTTTTGTTATTACGTCAAATCTACTGTATTTGATACTTTTACTAAAATTATACCCAACTGGTGTTAGAGAGCCTGACAAAAATAAGGAACTCGGGGGCCAGAAACAGCAGGATTTTACCTTCCAGAAAAACCACAGTGTTGATGATCAGTTTCCTCTTGAGCTTCCTACCTGGTGTTAAGTTGCAGTTTTAAGCACAAACTCCATTTCCCCAATAAACTCAAGCTTTTTTTTTTTGGCCATAGTTTAAATATTTTTTCTTCCATTCAGTTTGATAAAGTACCAAAGTAACTCACACAGCTCTGCACAGATTATTCAGCTCAAGACAAACAGCCACCAAGCTTTACCAGAACTGTTTTGTTGTGATCTGAAATAAAGAAGAGTGTTCAGAGCTACACCCTTCTACCTGCAAAGCTTTCTGCAACAATTAAAAATGGCTAGAATAAGCTTTGAGAGCAATGTTAAAAGACTAGGGGGAAAAAACAAAACAAAAACCAAAACAAGCAGTTTGAGGAAGTCTTTATTTTTCTACTCCAATAACTAGAGATAACAAGACAGACTAATTCCCCAATTCTTTTTGCTAAAATGTTGGGGTATGATGGAATCCATCCCTCAAATAATTACATGCTTTGAAAAAAGAAAAATAAGGAGTTATTTTTGTGATTTGTGCCTTGCAGCCAAACTTGAATGACCCTGAGAGAAGTCTGTGCAGACAAATCACAAGATTTATGTGCAGCTTGTTAGATCTGTTTCCCACCCCCCTTTGTGTTATTGCTCTGCAAATTGCGGAATGTTTTTTTTTGTAGCAAGTGCTAATCTTGACTAAAATCCATCATAAAGAGTGCTACAATATTTCTTTTTATTACAAATAGCCAAAACCTCTTTGAAAATATATATGTGTAAAACAATCCACCGACTGTACAGTGCATTTACAGGACACAATCCAGAAAGTAACACACAGTGTAAAAATTGCTTTATACATTAGCCCTTGGCCACAAAGAATTTGGCAGTACTACCACGACTTTAATGACTATAGGGTGGAAAAAAAATTAAAAACCCAAAAAGCTCAGTTACATCTAACTCTACCACGAGATTAGGATACATACATCATTGTACAAGGAAGAGTTGTTTTTTAACTAGAAACCGTCATCATGTTGTAACTCTTGGAAGGGCTGGATCTGCCAATTCTCCACTCCTCCTTGCAGCTGGTCCTGCTCTCCAGCTGTTTTGCCGCCTTCCCCCCAGGCTGGGGGCTTTCGTAGAGCACACAGATAGACCCATCCTCACCTATGCGATAGGACACTTCGAAGGGGTCGACCCACAGCGTTAATTCGCTGGGCAAGAGCTGGAAGAGCCTCTCGTGGCTCAGTCCGATCATCCCCGCCGCCTTTCCTATCAAGGGGTCCATCTTATGGTTGATCCTGATGCAGCGGTACCCGGAGCCCTTGGAGGGCACCAGGGGGAACCAGTGGTGCTTGTAGTGCTCTGCGGGAGGGAACAAAGGGAAGCTGTTTTAAAGAGGATGGATGGAGGGGATGGAGGGATGGAGGGGATGGATGGATGGATTTCCCCCCCTCGCTCACCGCGCATCGCCTCCTGCAGGCACTCTCGGAAGCACCGCAGCTGCTCCTCTCCGACGCCGCCGGCGGCCCGCAGGAGGCGGGTCACGAACGCGGCCGCCGTGGAGATCTCGGTCCTCATGTCCGTGCCCGGCCCGGCCCGGCCCGGCCCCCGCGCAACAGCCGCAGCGCCCGGCGCGGGCGGGACGGGACGGGACGGGGCGGGTTTGTTTGGTTCGGCGGAGGAGGCGGGACCAGCGCGGACACACGGACACGGCGACACACGGACACCCCGCGGGTCTCCCGCCCCCGCTCCTCCCTCAGCACCCAACGGAAATAACGGGCCAAACGCTCGCACCGCCCCCCCGGGCCGGAGCTCCGGGCTCCCACCGCGGGGCAGCCCCTCGGACCCACATCCCACCGCCGGCGGAATCCCGGCCGGGCACCGCCGTTATCCTGCCCCGTGCCCTTTTCCCGGTGGTTTCTCAAGACCCAAGGCGAGCACGATGTAAAAACCCCTCACTGTCTCTTCTCCGAGGCCACCCCTTTAAGTGTGGGGTTTCCTGTCCTACAGGAAAGCGACGGGACCAGGACCCTCAACTGACAACACTAGCAGATATTTGTCCAAAACTCAAATGCCATCACCTGCTGTGAGAGTCCTACTTAGCTGAATTATAATTCTGAAAGCCATTTTGCAGCCTAAGCACAGAGATTTTCATCAAGGTAAAAAATAACCTTATTTTTGCACTGCCCCTCTCCTAACCAGCTCTCTGGTTGGAAAGGAGATGCTATTTTATTAAAATAAATTTTCACTGAAGTCCAATTTGCATTTCATTACCTCAAACTTTAGAAATGAAGCTAAAAAAAAAATATTAATTCCTGCTGGTACCTGCACAGATCCATCATCCACTTCCTTCAGTCTTGGTTTAGTCAGTGTTTTGAGAATCAACACAAAACCCACTCATGTCCAGACTCATTAAAGTAAGGGACAAAGAAACAGTACTTGCATTGGAGTTATGGAATTCTTACTGGCACTCAGATAAACATACCGTTCACAGCACCAGGAACTGCCCAAATTCTGACATGATTTATTAAACCTGATACTTAATTATGCTAAAGAGCTTCCTCCTTCCAGGCTGTATGTGCCCATTGAATACACACACAAATTCCCAGTTACACACAGTCTGACTTACTGTCAGTCAGACAAGGTTCTGCTAAAGGCAGGACAAACATTAAGGGGTCTGGTTTTAACTTGCCTGCAAGAAACTCATGATCAGAGTAGAAAGGATTTCCAAGCAACAAATGGAAGGTAGTTAAAAACACTGCAAGGGTAAAACGTGTTGTAACTGCTCAGGTGGATTAATGCTCAGTAAATGGAGCTCTGGCACCTGGATCCACCAGGCCTGAGTGGAATATGCAATTGAAATTAGTTTTGGCTATAAAAGTGTAATTTCTTGAACTCTGTTGATGATATGCCACGATTGTCAGGTCATACTGA
>VYZS01066893.1:21324-41574 GCA_013400695.1 Neodrepanis coruscans | reverse complement strand
TTTCCCATAATGAAAAATTGAGGAAGTTTACTTTTTTTTTATAAAGTGTCATTGCACAGTACTTGTGAGAAATGAAGCCTGTAAATCACTCTCCTTCCTAGAAATGGCAAAATCCATGCGGACTCTTGTTCATCATTGTCCAATTTTTAATTCCCCAATTTTAATACAACAGTGTAATTACTTTGGTTTTTTTAGTTGTCTTTTTTTTTTTTTCCTATTTGGGAAAGTTAACAGGTTAACAGCAATTCAGCTAAATATGGGTGAGTCAAAAGGCTCATCAGTGAAACGAGTAATATGGAATGCTTTGGAAGTGATATGCAGGGAGGGAAAGGAGCACCTGCAAATTGTAACAGTAATGAATGCAGGAGAGGCAGGAAACTGACGGGAAAAAGCTGAGAAGTTAGTTGCAGGTTTAGCAGGAGAGGATAGATTTGAACTGTCATAGCGTTGCAATGAGCACTCCAATTCTAGAATGGATCCTAGTAAAGGGTTTGAAGATAGAGAGTACATTCAGTTTGTATACACAGCTGTTCCTAACATGACTCTGAAAAGAGGTAAGAACAGGGTCAAAAGGTTGATGTAGTTTTTCATAGAGTATAACTGTTTATTTTGGGCCCAGTTTCCAGAAGTGATTTAACACTCCATTTAAGTGCTAGTTTTCAAACTGTAAATAGAGACACACCATTCTTCAGGAAAAGAAAAATATCAACAAGCAAGGAACTCTACCAAAAGTTATGATTAGCAAGAAGAAGCAGGAACACAAGGACAGTGAGTCCACTTACAAATTGCTTGTAAATATAAAGATATACACACCCACAGAACATGAAGAATGAGGAATGAAGAATGAAGAATAAGATCTAGTCCAAGAGGTATTCTTGGAGAAATCTGGAATAATCTTTAAATGAGTGACATATTATTGATTGTGAGTTCTGAAAGCACAATTGCAACTGCAGTAGTCATTGTAACAGTAGTAGTATAGTTTCTCTCTTCCAAGTTTTTTTTCTTCCAAATGTCCATATTGTATATTATCCTGATACAGTAGTAGAAACATAGAGGCCAAGTGGTTAACCTGGTATCATGTATACCACTGATGGGCCCAGACGTTGATCCCTGTGGATCGGGATTCCCAGTGTCCTCTATTTAGCTGTACTGCCACAACATGGTGAGAGGCACTGTCCCACAATCCATTGAACATATGCCACAAGAAGTTGTATATTTAAAATTATATGAATTTTGAGTTTCTTCCATCTAGAAGAAAAGATATCCATCAAGATTTTACTTCTGCTAGTTAAGGATTTCTTAAAAGCATCTGCCCTGGATCCAGGGAGTGCTGAAGCAGTATGTGGTATATTTCTCAGAATAGCTGAAAGTGCTGCACAACTCTCAGTGGCTCCAGCATAGTGATACGAAAACCATGTGGCACTTCTAGCTACTTGATGACAGATATTCTCTTGTATTTAGCCATACACTTACAATACATTTATTCTTAGGATTATGTCATTGAGCATGAGCTGCTTTCAGGCATTAGATCATACACCTGGTCCTTCTTCAAATGCTGTTTTAACCATTTGCTGAAAGCACCAGTTGAAAGGATGATTTGACTAAGTGACTAATTTGACTGAATGCCTGTAACACTTGCAAACTATTTTTAAGCATTAGATTTGGGCAAAAGCTGCATAAATTGTGGGTCAGTACAAAGCAGCAATTCACAGATGGGCCTCTCTAAAAAAAAAATCACACTATTTTTGGAGGCATTTGCTCCTGTACCAATTCAGACTAGTACTATATCCTTTCTTTGCTATCATGGATTAAATAGGCAAAACCTTCAAAGGTAAATAGATAAATAAATTAGGTAAGAATGGGAGGTTTGTACAAAGACACAAAGGATTTCTAAGGCACAAAACCAGGAGCTAAGTGCCTAAGAGATGACTAAGGGGACCTCATCAATATCTTTGAGTATCTGAAGGCAGGGTGTGAAGAGGATGGAGCCACGCTCTTCTTGGTTGTGCCAAGCAACAGGACAAGAGGCTACTGGCGGAAACTGATGCAGAGAAAATACCATGGGAATATGAGGAAGAACTTCTTTAGTGCACAGATTATCATGCACTGAAACGGGCTGTCCAGAGAGGTTGTGGAATCTCCCTCACTGGAGATACTCAAGAACCATCTGGACACAATCCTGTGCGATGTGGTCTCGGATGACCCTGCTGGAGCAGAGAGGTTGGACTAGATGACCCACTGTGGTCCCTTCCAACCTGGCCCATTCTAAGATTCTGTTAAGTGGCCTTTATCATGTGCTTGCCTTCTCTGCTTTTTAACTGCTATGCAAATCATAGAATGGTTTGGGTTGGAAGGGACCTTGAGGATCGTCTATTTCCGTCTCTCTGCCATGGGACACCTTTCAATAGACCAGGTTTCTCAGAGCCACATCCAGCCTGGCCTGGAACACTTCCAAGGATGGGGCATCCACAGCTTCTCTGGGCAACCTGTTCCATTGTGTCACCACCCCCACAGTAAAGACTTTTTTCCCAATATCTAATCTAAACCTACTCTCTTTCAGTTTTAATCCAATTCCCATTGTCCTGTCACTATAAGCCCTTGTAAAAACTCTCTCTTGTAGGCCCCTTTTAAGTACTCGAAGGTGCTACAAGGTTTCCCCAGAGCCTTTTCTTCTCAGGCTGAACAACGCCAATTCTCTCACCCTTGTCTTCATAGGAGAGGTGTTCCAGCCACCTCGTCATATTTGTGGCCTTCCTCTGGACTCGCTCCAAGAGGTTGACATCCTCCCTGTGCTGGGGACCATGGAGCTGGATGTAGCACTCCAGGTGGGGTATCACCAGAGCAGAGTAAAGGGGCAGAATCACCTCCCTTGACCTGCTGGCCACACGGCTTTTGATGCAGCCCAGAATACGGTTGGCTTTTGGGCTGTAAGTGCACATATACATAACACACATAATAACCTACACTGACACCTGGGTAAAAAAAAGTTTGAGTGGCCTTAAGTAACAGCAGCTTCCATGTACTTACTCATTACTGCTTTCCTTCACACAAAATAAATTTCACCTCATTTTTAAGTTGCATTAGTCATATTCTACTCTGCAAGGGGATATAAAATGCTCCCAGTTCAGCATCTGCACTGATTTACATAGATGTCAAATACCCAATACCCATTTTCCATTGACTCTCTTTGGTTTACATAACTGCAGGAGATACAGAGTAACAAAGAATCCAGCACTTGGTTTAAAAACAGGCACTCCATTTCTGGCAGCGGGTAGGATAGCAAGAAAGCCTTTAATTTGAGCCTTTGAGTGTATCCATGCAACATAAAGTACAAGCGTGAGAGGAACATGCTGATAGTTCTGCATTATCACTAACAGCACTGAGATGCAACAAGAAGGAAAATCTAAGTGCACACTTATTTTATTAGAGAACCTTCCCATTAGAGCCAAATGAGGGCACCATTTGGGGTAACTTGGTCCATCGTGCCTATGGCCAGTTTCCATAGTATGTGAGAAACTTTACTGCTTATATTGTGTATTCTTTATGCCACAGTTGTGTGCAGAAGAATTCAGAATGGGTTTACATGCTTGTACATGTGATAATATCAAATGACTGAAATGCAGAAATTAATTGTATCACAGAAATATCAGAGAATAAAATTTTAAAAGTGTCTCTATTTATGGGCTAGACATGGACAGAGATTACGGGTGGATTTAGACAATAGGGATTGTGAAGTAATTGCAGAAAATTCCTATAAATTTATTAATATCATCTTCAGAAATAAGTATCCCTGCCCAAACTGTGCAGAGAAGAATAAACAGATATATTTAGCTGAGAGTGATATTTATTCTTGTTGGGGAGTGCTATGTATTCAAAAGGTAGGGGATGTATTCTATATACCACAAAAGCACCTGTGGGGCAATTGCAGCTCTAGGTTTTGTTCTGTTGAATGCAAGCTACAGGGAGCCTTTATTTTTCTATTATTTTTCATTTTCAGAAACAACCTAGATTGAAAACAGTAGATTTTGTTCTTTGTGCAAGGGAAACATGGTAAAATCCAGGAATAAGCAGACAGCTTAAAGAGTAGTGTTAAGTTTCTGAAGTGACTGTTCTTCCCAAGGAAGAGACAAGAGAGAAAAAATTGGGTCTTGACAATACAGTAAGTAGATTTCTAAAAGGATTTTCCTTCCAGCTCAAATATTTTATGGAACTCAAGAAACATTAGGCTCCACTTGTAAAAAGAATAAAATGAGAAGATAATGGATAGAACAGTAAGAAAGATCACTTTGAGACCGTGCCAGAAGACTCAAAACAAGCAGAAGCATCCCAGGTTAACCCATCCACTATTCTCAAGAGCCCACAAGCCCATGGGTTAGGCTGTTTCCCTCTACCAACAGTAAGTAGCAATATTAATTTACCCACTCTATGGTTCACTCAAGCCAATAATCATTACCAACAGCCCTCAACAATATGGAGGATGTATAGGAACAGCCGACAGAGACTGTCTGAATATACAAATGACTGCTTGTTGTTTACCTGGCATCCCAGATCTTTGTGGTATCAGTTGACTCCGAGAGTAAGTGGGCTTGGATTCTTGATGCAGTTGCACAAATTAGATTTTGTTTTGGTACTGTTTCCAGCTGAAAACCTTTTCTTTATTCTAATAAAGAAAAGACTTCTAGGAGACTTTCTTCCTATTAAATGCTTCAATGGTGGATTTAAATATTTAGAGGATCCACATTACAGAACTGTCTGAGAGCATCACAAAGAAACCATTAGTTAAATCCATTACGGATCTACTTAAGTGGAATTCCCTGCTGTTATCTACATGATAGCCACATAAAAAAAGACACTGGAGAAAGAAAATGTTGGGTAAAATATTCCTCTTCATATACTGTATGTGTAAAAAATCCAGTGTTACTGAAGGGTCCCTTTTGATTGTCTCAGCATTTTAGCTGGATTTTGAGCAGAATTAGAGTAGGGGAAACAATATGGCTTTTTTTCATTTGTGCTTTTGCCCCTCTCAAGTACACTCAGTTCAGACAAAATCTTTTGTTAGAGAAGAAAATACAGGATCTCTTTTGTTTTGGACATGGCATAAACTATCAAAATTGTATTTGCTGCGCAAGAAGCATCAGGCACATCAGACAGAGAGTCTTTGTGTTGTCTATTTTTAAATGCACATAAGTGGTAGCAGTATGGATAAGATGTTCTTTCCTCAACTCCTAGAGTATGGCACTTGAACCATCTGAATTATAAAACTTACACTATCTTTCAAGTTGCTCTTGTTTTAACAAAGGAGAAAAAGGTTGAACTCCACAAAGTCATTTTTTCCATTCTCTACAATCATGGGTTTGATACACATTCAAGGAGGCACTTATATTCATCAGAATCTTTCTATTCTTTAGTTTTCTATTCCTTAGTTATATAAGATTTCCTTATCAGGAATCTCTGATGTGATTTAGGCTTGTGGATAAAATGAAAGTGCTACAGACAGTGCAAACATGATGCACAAATATCCATATTGGTTGTAATATTGATATCCCTAATCTATCTGTAAATCAGCATATAGTGTCTCTGACCATTGATTTTCACTCTGGCCAACGTTTTTAACACATTTTATAAAACCTAAGAGAGAAATCCCTGTTCTCTGGCCAGAGTAGTGTAGACCCATTCTACAGATGAAGGAAATTTCTTTCTAAGATGTTAAATAAAATATTTCTATTCTATTGGAGGGTGAGATACTCAGAAGTCTTGGTTCACCGTACATGTAGATCTATGTACAGAGGACCATGCAAAACCAGTAAGGCCACTTTATCTTCTCAGTTAGACTGTACCTGAGCAGTACAATGTAGAAGAGAAAAAACACGTCAGCACATCTGTTACTTCAGGGATCAGCATCCTGCAGGAGGGAGGGAACAGCACACAGGCAGTTTGTGAATGGCACAAAGCAAAGACAGAAGTGTGAGTTGTGGTGATTTGAGAGAAGTGTCCGTTACAGGCAATGGCTCCAGGCTTCTGATGTCTGGACACAGGAGGGGCTGCTGCACCCTGTGAGGGACGATACTATCATCAGATGACCAGCCTCATGCTACTGTAAGCATGCAGGGCACTCCTGTCCACACAAGGAGGCACCACCCTACGATGCAGTCCAGGTACAGTGTCAGGTAGTATTGTAAACCCAAGGAATTATAAAATCTGATCCTTATAAAGTCTGATCCTTTCCCCAGTCAAATATTACCCTAATTATGAGACTGAAAAACAAACAATGGCTGTCTGGATCTTCTGGCATTCCACCCTTTGAACGGTATACTTCAGTAGCATTTTTAACCTAGTCACTACACCTGTGGAAACTTACTTTAAATAAAAAAAATAACATTTAATTTCTCAAAAGACTGAGAAACACTAGGTTGCTATGAAAGCATCACCCGTCAAGGTCAAGGCTGTCATCATAACTGTACAATTAACTTCATACAACATTGGTGGCATGCAACACTGCCCTGTGGAGCAGCGGTATTACAACTTCTTCGTTGCCTACTCCTGAAACCTCCGTCAAGAAACAACCAAATGGGGAATGGAGCAAAGATGCACCACAGTCCTTCCATGCCATTTTTCTGCAAGGCCACACTATATTCTGAGAACTTTTATTTGCGATTAGTAGGGGTCTTGCTGTAGATCTAGACAATTAGCATTTAGGGTGTGATAAAACCAACATTCCTGTTTAATTCCTGTATTGATTTTCCATTGATATTTGTAGCCCTTTGAAAATTTAACTTCTGTGCTCTTTGTACCTCAAATAAAAAATTTAAGTCCTTTCCTGTTTGGTTTGGGGTTTATTTTCCATTTATTCTCCTTCAAGATAACAGTGATTTATCGTAACTCCTACTACCTCAAGCACTGTCTCTGCAGGCGACCGGTTTGCCAAGTCCCATCACGTGGAGCTTAGATGGCATTATCACTTAGAAATAACACTTCTGCGTGTAATAGGCATGGGGGGAGATGTTGCCCCAAAAAAACCACCGTGGAAGCCACAGTGTCACCAGCTCAGCGGGCGGCATAGGGCACCAGAGCTCCGGTGGCACCCCTGCACAGATCTACCACGACACACTCAGAATACTAAAAGAGCGTAAACCCCTAAACAGTCGTCCGGCTACAAGGCCGTGTTAGGAGGGAATGAAGGGCGCCCAGGGGCGGGCGNGGAGCCGGAGCCGGAGCCGGCGGCCCGGGCCCGGCGCCATCCCGGGAGTTTGCCGTGCCCATAAAGTGCTCACGGGAGGGATCGTCCTAGGAAGCACCAGACCCGGGGCAGTTAGTGGCGTTGCGCCGGATTGAATTAATGATACGTGCTTTTTATTTACCCACTCAATTTAGGATCCCATCTGAGTATTTCCTCACATATTAAGCGTTACTATGACAGCCTGGGATCTGCGTTGCTTGCGCTCCCAAAATCTTTGTGTTAAAAGAACAATTTTTGTGGAGCAAATTTGCAACTCACAAGTATAAGTGATACTTGGATTCACCGCTTCAGCCATTGTGCCTTTTTTGTTTGTTTGCTTGCCTGCTTTTTAAACCACCTCCTCGTGCCCCAGGGAAAGCAAACACAGCTCTTGCCACGCAGCACTTCCACTTCCAAAAGGGACCTTTGTGAATGCCCTCAAACCTGTTTCCAGCCCCAGAGCCCCAGCAAGGGGCTGCACATTGCTCACAGCCCAAGCCGGGCACCGTCAGCCCTGCCGGGCATCTCCCATGTCCACAGCAAAGTGTTGGTCCTGCCTGAGCCCCACTGGGCTTCACGCTGGGCCTTTCAACCCCCTCTGGCTCAGGGCGGTGGGCAGTGCACGCCTCATCCTGCTCCTGTTTCTGCTGGCAGAACCAAACAGAGCCGAGCAGCATCTCCCTTCCCTAGGCCTGGTGCACAAAGTTGGCAGGACTGGACACACCCAGCTGCAGACCCCCATCACCCCCTCACAGCTGGCTCCACATCAGCCCCTCTACCAGAGTGAGTTAGGATCTGTACTACTCCCACCTCTGCTGGCAGCTGAGCCCTTCTTCTGAAGCTGAGCCTCTGTGAGACCAGTTTGTCTGGAAAGGGCAAGCAAGAATGCACAGTAACTGCACCAAAGAGAGCAGTTGCACTATTCCACAGGCTTATGTTCCCAGCTGTGTTTGTCACCTTGTGTTGCTTGTGTGCGTGTTTGAACACCTCGTGGAGAGGAATGGGCACCTTCAGTCTTCTCTAATCCTCCTGTGTGACAGCATTGTCCTTTCTGAGGTGCAAGGCACAACCTTGGAGCAGACATAGCAATATGTTCTCCATTTCTTTTCTTCTCCTGTCCCCTAGCCTGCCTTGAGGTGTTCCTGCATCCCTCACAGATCCCTTATTTTCCCAGTCCTTCATGTTTTCCCTGAGGAGGAGTGAAATAAAGCACCACACAGTCCTATGTGGGATGTCTGCACACACGTGTGAGACTAGCAGTTACTGTGATGGGGGACAGACAACGGGGGTGATGGTAGGATGATGTGGTGAAGGAAGAGTCAGAGCTGCGATTCTGGAAATAAGGAGAAACAAAAGCCCTGTGGTGGGTGAGTGCTGTGAAAGTACCATGAGGCACAAATGGCACAACAGCACATGAGGGAGAGAGAGAAGAAAAAGTTGGAGCAGCACCCCTAGTTTGTCTTGCTTGAAAATGTGTTCCAAACAATCATTTCCAGTCCCCTCCAAACTGTTTCTGAATGCCATGAGGTTCAGCCTTTGAGTCCTGTTCCACGGTGAGAAGGACACACTCAAGTGTGAGTGGTGCAGACACAGTGAAAGCTCTAGCATGCAACCAGTCACCATTTTGAGCAAGACAAGCATTGCTAAAGCTGCAGAAGCAGTGAAAGAGAAAATACCGCATTAGTGTACTGAAAGGCTTCAAAAAGTTTTTTTTTTGGGGGGGGGGGAAGAAAAAAGTAAGTACATAGAATATTGCTAAACTTTAATAAGGTGAAGTAAACGTTGGTTAGTGGTCATGCCCTTCCAAATTATAGAACACCTAGATATGCACTGTGAAAAGGAAGAATTGCACTTTTGAGCACCAGCTAAATAGAGACTGAATCTGCCAGGCTGGTCCTAAACCTGTGCACACCCACCTCCAGGAACTCCACGGAAAGAGAGGCCTTGAGCACAGCTGAATAAAGACTAACACCCACATTTTGCATAGGCAAGGCTTGAGAGTGGGTCACAGTTTGATCAAGCTGGTGCATCTGGCCTATGCTTACAGACCAAAGCAGTGATGTTCCCTCCTCATTCCCTGCTCCTGAATGAAGTGCTAACTGTTATCACCCTTCACCCTTTTCCCTAGGGTCTTTTCTGAGAGCTGGTTTACATCGCAAAGAATTTTCCAGTATAGTTGTAATTATGAAAACCATGGGGTCAGCGCAATTTATTCCAGTATGGGTTTTGCCAGTATTGTTAAACCTTTGCTTCAAATGACAGCAACTATTTTTGAGAAAGATTTTTTTTGTTAGTCATTGTTTACTCCGACTTCTTTCAGCCTCTCCCTGAAAAAACTATTTGCCCAACAGATTTAGCCTGGACTCCTGAAACTCTCTCTGCACTCTATCCTTATTAAATATTGTCATGTATGGTGCCACAAAGCTGGCAGTTGCCAGGGCCAGTTGCATGCCCTTTCTCTGGCAGCACCAACAAAATGGATTGGTTTAGGAGTCATTGAGGGGAGTGCTTTGCTGTGAATACTAAAATCCTAAGCAGTTTAGCATGGATACATTTGCACGAGCAAAACACCACTGTCTGCTACTAGAATAAAACCATCTCCCAACACTAGCATAAAATATTATTGGTAAAAATACCATTTTACTGGTACAACGGTGTCTCTACCAGAGGCTTCTGTTGACACAGCTATGCCTGTCAGAGCTGGCATCTCTTTACAGCTACACGTAGTAGATGTCAGTCCTGTGAATGTGATTTTGGTCTTTCAGAACACATGTTCACCTATTTTCAACTCACAGCAACAACTCCATCCCACAACTGCATTTAGTACAGTTACTCTTAAGACAGTAAATGCAAATGAAAATGCAAATATATTTTGTAATTCAAATCAGTGAAACAACATCATATTCTTCTGTTCCTTCCTTACAGCTACTTTATGCAGATACATAAAATTTAAGGTCAGAAGATACCTTTAGGTAACATTACCTGAGGTATAACACGGGTCAAGCAATTTTTTGTCATTAACCCTCATGATTCTTAAATGAGCAAGCATCTTCTAGAAACCATTTTTGAGTCAAAGACACCAAGTGATGAATTCACCATTTTTCTTACTAGCTTTTAACTTTTGCCTCATGTTTCTCAATCCAGAGCCATAATAAAATGTTATGACCTTGTGACACCATCTTCTGTGCAGATGCCTCTCCTTGGAATTTCTTCTCTCTCTGATGCTTCCTTCAGCCATTCTTTGACTCCTTCTATCTGCATTCTTCTAGGTAACATTCTAATCCCTTTTCCAGCAGCAGATCTGTTCTTCCAGAGCAACATAAACCATCAGGTTGGCACACTAAGACATACACTTCCCACCTTCTGATGTCCTTTGAAGGGAGCAGAACACCCTTGTGACACCATTGTGCTCAGTGTCTACTGTCAGCTCTGTAAGTGGGGCTGAAATACCATCAGCTGAGTGGTATGTATTTTAATGTTATATTTTCTGGCTGCCATGCCAAGTGTTTATACTGCAATGATCTCCAAGGTCCATGGAGGTAAAAATCATGCCTGGGCAATAACAACTCTGTATCTGTTAGCTCTGCGGATATTTCATGTATATAAATCTTAGTAAATTTATTCTAAAATGCAGAAAGTAAGGGTTTTGACTGATAAATATTTGTACACACAAAAGTACACTTTATATTAAATTCATATTATTAAAGGCCTTACAAGAGAATCAGCCAAGCAGAAGATGACAAGCTTAAAAAGAGATACCATTTTGATTACAGAAAGGCAAGAAAAACAAACAAAATTCCTCATCATTTTCATTCTTTCTATCCCGTAAAGTGTTTATGAGTAACTGGGTTTAACTATTTCTGCCTGCACTGAAGTAATCAATAATGGAACATCTTGTACAGAAATAATGCATTTTCTGCAGTTATAGCTAAACAGAACAGATTTGAACAAATTCCTAAGGATCCACTTTTATTATTGAAGAGGATTCTGAATTTTTAGCTCTGCACATAACCTGCTGAATAGCCTGTAACTCGATTTTTATTAACATCCAGTTGTATGTCACATACCTCAAAGTCCAAGTGTCCCTATGTATAGTGTTCCCAAGTACTTGACATCAGACAGCTGGCAATTTTCTCAATATGATGTATAACAAGTGACTTTATTGGGGTAATTTAGGACAGACCCTGTAGAACATGTAAAAGAGTTCTTGGCTAGAAGCTCTTTTTCCAAATCTATCTGAGAAATGGCTTGCAATCTTACTCATCTTCACAGGTGCTTGATGCCATTGATTTACAATTTTATATTGCAATTCTAACAGGTTAGGTGAAATAGAGCATACACATATGAAGGACATTATTGAGTCCAATATCTCCAGCTCAAGAGAATGAGATAGTTCCCTTTCCCATTTAATCACAAATGTTTCTTTAGTGGGCAATAAAGAAAAAGCAATGGCTTTATACAATCACCCCACAATGTTCTGAGATTCACTGCTAAGGAATAAGATTTGCTCAGATAAAAAGGATTCTCTAATACAAGTAGATTTAACATCAGGCTGAATAAAGGAACTCCTGAGCTGGAAGTAAAGAAGCAAAACGGGAAGTCTAGCATGTTCCACCTTTTTTGTATTTCTAAGTGGAATGTGAATTTATTTTTACTGAAGGGTTGAGATAAATATTCCAAATAAATTAAATTTAATCGATTGGTTTTGCAGTCTTTCGAGAAAATAGGAGCAAAATACACTACATATTTAGAAAAAGAGGCAGATTGCTTTTAAAACTGGTACAGACTCTGTCCCAGGAAAGGAGAACTTGGGTTCAGGTCTGGTCATAAAAACTGCAGTTCTCACACCTTCCAGCTCATGATCCCCCTGTTTTCAAAACTTAGCTAGAAAATCAGTTCCCCTTAGCAGAGTAATGAGCTGGATTTATACATCTGTAATAGAACCAACCATACTCAAGAGGCTTGCATAGTGCTTTTAATAATTCCCTTTCCTGCCCAAGTAAAGTTGGTAATAAGTGTTTTAAACAGGATGAAGCACTGAATGGGGTGAAGTTCCCAATAGCGAACTTCAAAATAGACATAAAATAGAGATCACCTAAGTCATTCATACTGAACCAACCTAATTAATCAGCAGTGCTCTTCAAATATATGACTCAATTGAACTCTGCAAATAAGATCCCTGTATAAAAATTATATGTATTAAAATTAAATCGGCAAAGTGTTTAGTACTGGCCTCACTTTGCTACTACTGAACTTTGATTTTTCTGCCACAAGGTACTTTGAAAATTCCCATTCTGTGGGACCAGCCCTTCAATGAAAAGCGAAAAAAGACAAGGTGACTGTGATGACTTTACATTATGTGGCCTTTCCCAGAACAAGTGCAGTCTCTGATTTCTATCTGGTGAGAATCATCATGGATAATGGTTCCCAAACTCTAGGCTCTATCCTCCTTGGACATATGCATAGTAAGTTTACACCCAGCACAGAATGGTGTGGCAATTTAAATTTAAATGTGGTCAAATGAAAACCACATTTGTCCAATCCTCTGGATGAGAAGAAAACAGCTGTAACACAGCAAAAAGATATGCATACATTTAACTTCCTTATGTACTCTTCTGAATAGATTAGAAAAATCTTAATAGTATTTGTATATTACATTTTTAAGAAAGAGAGAGAACCCGGAATTTTTCTGTTCGCTTAAAATTTTCCTAAAATCCACCAAGAGAGATAAAATATTAGGGATGGTCTGTTTGGAATGAAAAACAAATAGCAAAAAATTAATTAGCATACAAAGCAAGCCTATTGTCATTCTCTGAGTCTTTGTTGCCTCTGACTATAGCATCTGGATTTGTTAATGTAGATGACTCACATTGTTAAGTCTTTGTTAAATAACTAGATGATATTTTGGATTAATAAAATGGTATTTCTAATTTTAATAACATTTATTTATAAATTTAAGCAAGAAGAAACAGATGTTTTAAACAGTTCAGTCCTCACCACATGGTAGATGCTCAAGTCTGTCGCTAAGTTTCATGGCTTAACAGGAGCAAGAACTACATGAATTAATAAGCATTTCTAGGATCACACCCTAGATTAGTAGCATACTGAAATTTTTTAGATGTGTGTATCTTGAAGTAGTGTACATGCAGGATATTAAAAAAACCATTCTCTTAGGTTAGCTTTTAGCTTAGTTAAACGGAGTATTTCTTAATAAATACTTTGCCCTCATAACCAGGATTGTGACTTTGACAATCAGACATGTCGTGGCAGAGAGGATGTGAAAGTGAAGTACCCGAACAGCAGTTGGTGGTGATGTCCTGTTTGCTGAGCACAGGAGCAAGCTCCACATGTCTGTTGGGACAGCTACTGCACCCTTCAGGAGCACAGCCTTCTCTTGTGCTGGCTCCCTGGGAACAAAGCCATGGCTGCCCCTTCTCCAGCTAGTGTGTGGACCAACTTCATCCAAGCTAACCTCTCACTGTGAATCTCGAGATCGCAGGCATTTCAGCTGCCTCCTTGCAAAGAGCATTTCCACCTGAAACCTGGGCAAGAATCACAAGCTCACTTTTGCAACCTACAGGCTCTATTAGTCACTGTATGAGGAGGGATGATGGACCAACAGTTATAATACAAACCTAGGGCTCTGAAGATGTATGGTAGTTCAGCATATGCTTCACAAGTGTACATCCCATTGATGCAGTAAAAGAAAGAATATAATAAGAAATTAATAAATAAAGGTTTTTCTTTTATTTAGCTTTTACTGCTCCAGGCCTGACATGTAAAGAATTGGATAAACTCTTTTTACTGACACATAACTGCTTCTACATCACCAAACCAACATTTAGGGCCTAAATGGATAGAGTCCCTCAGTACATCTAGAAGTTGTGTTTATTGAAGAGGTTACTACCACCTGCCAGCTGTTTATTATCCCTCTGCTGGAGTCCGCTGTCTCCTCAGATCTGTTGGCTCACTTTATCCTAATCTTATTTAGGCAAATGGGTCTGAGCTAATGCAGATAGTTTAAATACCAAGTCTGGTAACTTGGCTTGTTTAATCTGAAAAGGGTTGGGGAATATACATATGAGGAACTGTACTAGGAGATGTGAGGAGCATTAATATCTGATGGGGTGATGCCAACAAAAAATGGGGAGAGTAACTTTTTCACTGGCTCAGCTGGGCTTTGCCAAAGAGCACCTGTTTATAATCTTAGGACATACATTTCTTTTGGCAGTAGTGCTGGCTAAACAGATTCTGTTATCTCCCTCTGCCACCAAACCTTCTCTTTGGTCAAAGAGTAAGAAAGTGGGTAATGGCCTCATGCACTCTGCCCTTTCTCTTCCCCCTTCCTGTTATGCCAGCACTACTGTTTGGGCCGTTAGCTGAGTCAGTATAAGGATCTGGATAAAAATAAGCTTTCTTTCTCCCCACTTGTGTTGCTGGCACAACATGCAGCCGTTGCATCAGCAGCCCCAAGGTCCATGCCAGGTGATTGGGGCAGTCACCTGGAGCTGCTGCTGCAGCTGGTATAGATGTCCATGCAGCCATGGCATTCCTCCCTTGTGCCTCATTTTCATGGTGGTGAAGTGGGAGTAACTAGACTTCTCAGTTTACAGGAGTGCTTAAAGGGTAAATGTATAAAAGCAACAGCTCTCAAACAAGGAAGCTGCCCCCTTGAGAAAGCACAGGATGTACCAGGTTGGAATGGAGAAGGCTCAGGACAATTTCATCTGACACCACCTACCTCTCTCCTCCTCCATTCTCTTTCAGCCTTTGCAACTCCTCCTTCTCTTCCCCAAGAGAATTAGCTTTTGGCCCCAAATTCACACCATGGTGGACTTCGTTGGAACTTGGAGGGCAGGATTATAGTACAAGTGATACTTACGAGTGATACAGCATGACTATACTTCATGAGGCCAAGGGAGATAAAAGTTGGGCTGCAGGAATTTGGGGTTACACAGAGAGCAAATGTGCATGAATGAGTAAAAGGGTGGGAAATAAAGATAAGGTGGGGGAAAGAGGGAATTACAGACTATTATATCAAAGGAGAAATGTGGGGCTCTGACTAAAAGATTCAGAGCTGCTGTGTTCAAGATTGTAAACAGTAAAATACTACAGAAATGGGTCAGAAATAGAGTGCATGAGACAAAATCATAATTTTGTCATCCTTGTAAAAATTCAGAATAGCATATATACTATAGTCTTGGAAAATAAATTCAATTTGCAAAGGAAAAATACTGTGCCATCTCCTATTAAAATCCATGCATTTCTGGCTGTACATAAAAACATCCTACAGACAAATTATTTTACTTAGTTAAGACATGGAGGCCACAGTAATCTGTCTCTAGAAATGGCAATTGATAAATACTGTGATATACAAAATGTACAACCATAATGTGGAAAAAGTTTAGGAAAAAAAGTAAGACTTTTTATTTTTCTTGGAATATCCAGCATGTTTACAGCCAAGGTACCAATCACATTTATTTTATGGGTGTGAAAGATGTGTACTGTCAGTTTGACTGTTTCTTCAATGTATCAGTCAACCCTGCATGCTACAACTGACAATAGGAAGGACCTCTGACCAATGTGCAGCTAACAGCAAATATTTCTTTTGGTTTCCCATGTGTCTCTTACACATCAGGAAAGAATTGTAAAAGGTAGGAGAACTGGAAAGAAACTTGGCAGAAAACTATGATTACTGTTATGCTGAATCTCATTTATGTTTTTTAATTTATAAAGAAACATGACCATAAATTATTCATTCAAAGAAACGCTGGCCTTTTTCTAAATTTCTTCGAAATGCAATGATGTTCTCAAACAATGACATAGGATCCAGAAATATTAGTGTAATTCAGTTTAAAGTCTCAGATTGCGCTAGTGGGTAAACCCCAAAATCAACAACCCCTCCTATTACTGCCAAGTGGAAGATTTTGTTTTGATTTAGAAAATTGGTTGGGCTACTTTCTCACCAAAGTACAGATTCAAGAGCTGTTTTTTCCTAGAGGCCTCAGTCCACAGAAGCACTTAATCAGGGCTTAACTTTAAGGAAGCAAGTGATCTTATTGACTTCAATGGATGACTCGCATTTGTAAAATTGAGGTATTTAAACATTCTATTCAAGTGGTCTAAATCCAGCATGTTGCATTTCCATAATAAAATCATGTATGACATTCTCGAGATGGAGATGGTGATGTTTTGAAGTCCTTTTGTTTACACACTGCCAGAAGAAATTGATTAAATTGCCCAGGATTAGTGGCTGCTAAAGAATGGATTTTAATTAAATGGTAGAATGTGTCACTCTCTACATGTTTTAGGCCACGATCTGTTGGCATAAACCACATTTTTTTCAAAGTTCATTATGATTAGCTAAAATAAAATTATTACACTTACCTACAGGCTACACACCTAAGAGATTATGGCTTATCAGCTGGACATCTGCAGTAATAGTTTACATACTACATTTGTGACTGAAATGTAAATATTATGGAATAAAGAAAACACCACTATGTTATATTTATATGTTGCCCACATAAGAGATCTTTAAAAGCAAAATCCCATTACTATAGCTCCAAATATCAAGCTAAAGCAGCCCTGAGCTGGCTGCTTACTTTTCTGTGATCTGATTTATGCCTTATTGAAATAAATTAAAAGATTTGCACTGACTTCAGAATGATTTCGATTGGATGTTTAACTAGTAAAAGAAATTATAATTTAATAAAAGCCCACATACTTCTCTCTTTTTTCCTCATTAAATCTAATGCAAATCTAAAAGAAGGAAACTGAGAATTACAGTGAATTTGACAACTGTTTCATCAAAGTGCATAGTGGATTTAAACATAAAGCACAACAAGAACCAAGCAAAAAGCTTTTTTTTAACACAGGGATTTTTCAGACTCTTGTGGGTACCCAGTTCAAATCCAATGGGCTCTAGAACCTCTGACTGGATTTTTACCTTGCTAAAAGAAATGTAAATATTTCTCCCAATACCTCTAGTATAACACCCTGGACTATTACAATATTGGTTTGTTTTCCATCTCTCTTCAGTGTTACTCTTTGTATGATTTGGAAGGCACTGCTCTGACCAAATGGAAGGATGGCTGCCATACTGCTGGGAAAGGCATCTAACTTTCATGAGGTTGAGCTACAGAGGGTGGTCTAGGGGGTCTGTATGGATATTGTAGCCAGTGGAATAAACAAGTTGCCAACAGTCAATTAGAAAATGATGTTGTTTATCTTGAAAAGAGATCCCAGAGCACGGGAGTTTATAATTTCTCAGCAAAATATCCAGAGAAAGTAGCCACACTTGGACAACATTGGTTTATAGAAAATAATTAAATTGAAGGAACAATGAAAATGGAACTAAAGTTAAAACTGCGCACTTGCGATATCAAATATCAATGCAATCACTTTGCAGCAGATAATATGCACGGCAATTAGGGCTTTTTTACATTATATTATAATAAATTCATAATTCATGCATACAATGAGAGCTTTTGGAAAGGAGCATTTGAATTTAACAAACACTATCACTCATCATCTGAGCAAAGATGGCAAAAGGAATTTCAACATTATTTGCGATCTAGAAAATTGAACCATCGTTGTTGCTTTGTGTTGTGCTTCCCTTGCACAGACTGCAGTGCCTTCTGTCTGCTTTAGGGTGTGGCATCTGCCATTGGGGAGGAAAAACTGGCATGTGTTGCCTTTTATAGCAGACTGATTTCATTGTGCTGAGGGCCTCAATTTTATAGTCTCTTAGTTCCAATCTTGTAGCCGAGTTGCTGAAACAAATGGGAGGAAAAGGAGTTAGTGGTATGAACTCTTTGGTTTAAAGCCTCATCTTTTTTTTTCCCCTTTTCTTGGGGAAAACATTTCAAAGTAAATATGCGTTAAACTTTTGCGGGTTATTTTCCCAATTGGAAAGAGTTGCAGAGCAAGTCAGGAAGTATTGCAATCTGCAGCCCAGGCACTATCAGTACATCTTAGCAGATCTTCAATATATTTTTTTTTGTTCAAGTATAAATGTCTCAAAGTATAAATGTAAAATTGATTTTGTATTTTAGAGTACACATGTAAATAAATACCCACGAGGAGACATCTATATTTTTATTTGCATATGAAAGACTTCAAAAAAATCATCTTAGGTATTTTAATGTGTATAATTAGTGTGCATTTGAATATAGAAAAGAAGAAAATCCAGGAGAAAATGTCAAAAAGGCTCACTAACAAAGATGTAGTATTCTCTTGGCAAAAGCTGATGAATGATTTGGCATGAATTCATCTTACAGTTCCGTTATTCTCTCTCCTACAAAGATGATATACCTCTTTCTAGCAGTTTGCATAGAATTGCAATTTGTTGTTGTTACAGCCTATAATGACCCTTGGGTATGGACCTGATTCTCCCCACTAGAATTACTCACCATTTTTTTTTCATGCCCTATGTTTTTCTGCTAGTCATATAACATTTTTGCACTTGAAGATTACCAAAAAAAGGGGGAGGAAAGAAAAAAAGAAAAGAGAAAAATACAATTGTAACAGAAGATACATTGACGAGGACTGAGACTTTTCAAAACTAATTCCATAAAGGAAATCGGAATATTTCTGACTTTTCAGACAGAACTAAAATTAATGGACACTGGAATCATCCTGTTCATACATTTATCAATAATCTTTGCATGTAACTCAACATTATAGCATGAAGCTTCTGCTCTTTAACGTTTTCACAGTGGATTCTGAAAAGCCTACCTACTCATGACAGCATCTCTCTTGATACGCTGCGTTTTTCTCTACCATTATGATTGAATCTCCTATTTATCCATTTGGAAATTGGAAAATGTGCTTACCTTTAACAGAGCGCATAAATATATTCATTTAAAACAGCGTGGTTTAGACCCTTGCTGCATTGAAAAGGTTCGCTAATATCCTAGTTTGCTGTATTCACAGACAAGTATTTGATCTCCCAAATGCTTTCATTAGTTGACTGTAATGTGTGACTATTACCTTTTGTTATACTGGGATATCATTTGTATTAAGATAGTTAAAAAGAAAACTTCAAACCGTTCTGGTTCAAAAATGTAGGTCAGCAGCAGCTTTCCATTTGGAGCAAGAGTTAGTCAGGTATTTTGGGGTTGTGTTACGACGTTTTCATGAGTGTCTTGTGCGTACTGGAAATTATATTGTTTGGGAAAACAATCATGAGACGGAAAATGTCTCTCTCCCCTTGATCTACTCCTGTTGATCTGCAAATAAGTACACGGAACATATTGAAAACGGCCCTATATATAAAAGCATCATCAGTGCAAATGACCGTTAGAATTTGGAGACAGCTGGACAATGTGGACAACTGCAAAGATGCTACCGCTGCAGAATTTTAGGTTAAATTTTATAACCGTCTGCACACACAATATAAATCTTCAGGGGGCGGGTGGTTGGGGGTTGGGGTGGAAGAAAAAATCCAAAACAAGTCTTATTTCTCCGTGACAGGAGCAAACGTGTCTCTGCCCTCGGCATACGCGGNCCCCTCCTCCCGCCATCCCGCAGCGCTGCCGGGAAAGCGGAGAGGGGAGCGGGAGCCCGAGCAAGTCCAGCGTGGAGTCCAGTCCGCGTTTTGCGGGTGCGCCGGAGCGATCGGGGCGGAGGGGGAGATGGCTGCCGGCGCTGGCTCGCTCGCTCGCTCATGCCATGCTGGGCCAGCGCGGCTCCGGCAGACGTGTGTTTACCCATATCCGGGTTAGGGAGGAAAGGAGGAGAAAAAAAAAGTTTCATTTAAACCTGAACAAAAAAACTTTCAACATGAAATCACACAGCGGGAACGGGCACGGACCGTAAGGCGTTCTTACCATTTCTAACCTCAACCACGGATTCGGGGAGGGAAATCGCTGTAACTCGGTGCGTGCGGAGCGGTCCGCAGGGGATACTCTGGGCTCAGTCAAGTCCTTGCCCCGGCCGCTTCTCCCTCTGCCCCTTTCCTCTCTCCCTCCCCCCACCCCTCTGCTCGCCCTCTTTTTTTTTTTTTTTTTTTTTTGGGGGGGGGGGGGGTT
>VYZS01066883.1:0-43439 GCA_013400695.1 Neodrepanis coruscans | reverse complement strand
CTTCCCGGGCAGTGACTGGCCGAGCTGAATCACCTCTCCCAGCCAGGCTGCCGGCAGCCAACTTACTCCGAACTGGGCTAAAGTTGCTCCTTCTACTCTAGGAAACAAGCCCTTGTGAAAACAAGTCGTTGTGACAAGGAATTACAGCCAATTGAAGACTGGAGTCACACTAGCAATCCAGTGTGTTTTATCCCCTAGCAGCCCTCTCAAGAACATTGCTGCTGCCTTTTGATGCCGATAGAGAAATGCCCAGTGCAAAGAGGAGGGAGTTTCTTAAGGTCCCCAGCTGGCACCTCCCGATATCTTGCAGGCTCTACACATGGTCTGGAAAACAGAGGTGGCTGTGAGGCTCTGTGGGGGTTTAAAGGACAGCATAGCTCCTGAGGAGTGTAAAGGAGACCGACACCAGCTGCAGCTCCTGCACAGACGATCACACTTCAGAGCCAGGGCAGACAGATTAACACGACTTTTCACCCTTTGTATTGTGTCCTGGACTTAACATTTTCTCACACACAACTTCACACAAATCTTGTCCCTTTGTGACATACTAACTCAGGGTACTAAAAAATTCTCGAAACATAATAAAACCTACAGCTGGTGGCACAGGTCTGAAAGAGTTTTTCTCCTTGATCACTGCAAGCCACTATTGCCTTTTTTAAGCAAGACACAAAATTGATCAAGTTTTAGTTTTTAAAAATTTGCTCTGTGTATAGGAAGGAGTGTACCTTGTTTGAATCAGAAGTTGCATTTCTGAATGTATTCTGGTTAAGCCTTTCAAGTTCTGCTGATTCACCTCTTCACTAGAGTAAAGCTCAGCTGGAGAATTAACTCAGGAACAGGTCTAATCCATCACATTTCAGCTGGAAAAGAATACTAGCCATATTTTTACATGTTTGAGCATGGACAAATCATTCTGAGGAGAGGATGCTGCAGCAGTAAATTCTATTTTATCTGCATTGGTAGTGTTGTTCTTACAGATGTTAAGGATGTGCCATCTTCACAGCATAATCTGTGCTTCAGAATGGGGCAAAGTGGTGAGTGGCATCCTTGGTGAAAGTGCTGTTACCTTTGGGAAAAGAAATAAGCAGAGTTTAGGAATAAGACTTACATTTTTGTGCTTTTCAGAGATTATTTTCCTGAATGAGAGGGGAAATTCCTTTAGAGGATTAGTTTTATATATATGTTCTTAGACCACCCATGGAAAATACCTGGCACTGGATACCAAGAATATCTAGACAGGTAGGGTACTAGCTGACATGACACACTTTATAGTTTCTACTGGGAATGCTGCTTGGAATACAAAATTTATATATAATTTTGTAACATTATCTAAATCAATCTTTTATTTCTTCCCCTCTCTTGACATCTCACTATGAAAGGAAGATTCTCTGTTAAATGAAACACGACAAATTGCTAGTTGTCTGTCTGGAGGACACAAAACTATTTCTGGTGGATAAAGAAGACTTCTTTGATAATAAATTAGAGGAGCTTCAGAAAGAATTGCACTGTCATTATAACATAATAATTTCTTCCAGTGATATCACTCACTGGTTATTGTCTTACTGTTTGTTTGCTGTTTAATTTATTCTTTAAGCTTTTCTGACTATGTCAAGGCCATAGAAGTAATACATATGGCACTTCTCTTTTCTTTTGAAGTTTTATGAAAGGGAAAGGAATTCCTCATTGTGCTGCTTGCTTAGCCACCAACTCTTCTGGAAGAGCTCATGATTATCTGTGTTCCATAGCTACCGAAAAGTCTTCTGCTCTGAAGTACTCTCTGGAACCGGATTTAGCATCTTCAGGAGCTGTTGCCTAGGGTTTATCAATTGCAGTTGTAAAAAGTTCAACGTTTTCATAGTGAAATGGTTTTTTTATTCAGCTAGTTCAACCTGTTTCCATTCCTTTTATTTCAGACTTCTGAATTCCTTTGCAAAATGAGATATTAACTAATAACTGCAAAAATTGGAAACTTTCTCTATGGACAGGTGGAGCAAAAGATACCATAAAGTCAGCCAGCATAATTACCATTAGTAAGGTAAGATATTTCAGAGGTTAACCACAGGCTAATACTTCTGATGGCACACTGATGTTTATTCTGATTTTACAAACAAAAATAAAGATTATGAGGCATTGCAGAAAGAAGTGGGAAATAAAGCACTTTGTAAAATACTGGTCTGTGGTGGTTTTAGTTTGTGTTGGCTTTGTCAAGCTTTTACTTGGTGTTCAGCTCCTTTGTGTACCTGGTGAGGGTCTGGTTTATCTCATCTCTTATGTGGAGTAAGTTAAAATAAATTAACTGTTAACACACGAAGCATAATACACAAGTTCTTCATGGCAAGATATTTGATACTTCATGTATTTCCTAACAGACATAGTAAAATTGTTTGACTATTATTGATAATTATCAGAGAACTTTTGAGGGAAACTTCACATTTTGTATTTGCTCTTTTATCTGTGTTTTACTTTTGGAATTGATGAATTCCCATTTCTTTAAGGGTTATTAGTTGCTAGCAATGAATTGACTATTTTGAAATGAACAGTAGGTTCCTGACTGCAGCAAAAATGGCTTCAGGTAGGAAAACTGGAATCATATTTAATTTGGAGTGGTCAGAGTTTCCAAAGAGAAGAGGCACTGGAGCCACGTTACCTTTTGGATATAATGTTATAAAGGTCAACAAGGTTTCCAGAGAGGTTTGACTGGCATTGTAGACAAATATATTATGCTGTGAAGCAGCAGTGTTTCGTGCTTTGTTATGAGATGTCTAAAATACTTTATGTTTATTATTTAGTGTCTTGCTGCTGATATATCAGTGAGATGTTAAAAAGAAGAGAGTCCACAATAGATGTTTTGTTTAAACCCAGAAACAGAGGCAACACCTTGCATAGTTTAAGTTTTTACCTGGGTGAGTGTCTTGAGATATTTGAGGAGTAATAAACTGTTGTTTGTTTTTTTCTCTATAACATTGTCTGTTAACAAAATATATTATATTAAGCTTATTTGGAGAGTTTTCTAGGATCCAGGATAAGGTAGTGCTAATAATACTGTAGATACATAAAACTGCCATTTGGACACTTTTTTCAGACTTCCAGTTGCTGTGACTTAATTTCTTCAGGGAATTTTTATCCATACATTCCAGTGGTATGCTCTCTCCTGTATGTGAAGTAATCTTGTTTACTAACTTAGTCAGAAAAACAATTCTTTCCCATTACTTTGGTGATTTACAGAGAGGTCAGTAGCGTTGGCTGTCTGGATAAAAACTAGTTTCCTAGAGGTGGAATTATTTATAGCTGCTGAGAAGACAACACTGGCATAAAATGAGTACTGACACTTTAAGGAATCAGGGGGGAAGTTTTTTATGTTATCCTTGTTGAATCTTAGCACTCACCAAGACTGATACCTGAAGCAGTACTTTTTTTCCACAGGTCATCAAGAGTTTACCAGCTTTGCCCACAGAGTAAGAATTGAACTTGGTTATTGGCTACTTTACTCGGATTCCTCATTCCTTTGGAATGAGTGGTTAACCTTTGGGTACATGAGAAGTGCAATTTCACAACCAAATATTTTAGCTGTTTTATTTAGGTGATGAGCTGTGTCAGAAATTTGTAAAAGAGAAGCAGTGGAAATAACTGAAGAAAGACCTAACGAAGTCTTATCACAAAGAAAATGTGCACCAAAACTTTTAAATCTTGGAGTGTGAACCAGTCAGGTATTATGCACCTAAGCATATGTTTTCACAAACCTCCAAAATCCTCTCAGCAGCACACACAAATTTGTTCTGTTCACCCCAGGCCAGGAAAGGCGTCTCTAGTTAGGCCACATACTGAGTTAAAGCTAATTTATAGTGTCATTTTACCACATCCCAGTTTAAATGGGTTGCTTGAGAAAGCAGTCTAAAACCAATGACTCAGGCAAAAATTGACACTCCATTTTTTTAAAGTAGAAACTGAAAAAATAAATATGTCTACAAATTTGTAGTTCCTGTCTTCCATCAGGAGGGAGACAGAGGGGAAATAATATTTTCTTGAGTATTGCCACTTGTAATAGCCAAAGTGCACTTCTAAAATCTGTACCTATGATTGATGGATAAGGATGTAAAATAAGATCCTGTCCTGTGGGTGTGTTTGTCTCATTGTTCTTAAGGTGGCAGTGTTTATCTATGTGCACATAACTAATTTCAAGGGGTTTTGAGGATGTTTTTTGTCAAAAATGAAGAAAAGGATCAGACTTCCTTCATCTTACTGATATTTCTGTTCCTTTAGGATGACAAAGGTACCAACTGCATTAATCCTTTTTGATACTAGAGGGAGCTCATGGCTTGAGCAGTCAGATTGAATCATGATATCCTGGAGAATTCTTGAGGAAACACAGATGGGAAGTGAAGTGCCATTGATTACTATAATGCACCTCTTTCCATCACTTGCAAAATTAGAAGGGCTGAATGTATCTGCTTAGGAAATTACACATGGCTTTCCAAGACACTCAGATAATGAAATGCTGTAGCTGCAATTTCTTCTATCTCTGAGCACCTCTCTGTCATGGCTGGATTTATTTTCCCAACTTCCCCTGAGAAAATAAGCTGTCTCTCATATCCCTGTGAATACATGGGAACTGTAACACAGAGAGCCCTTGTGGTAGTGTGTATATATACATGTCTATACACACACACATATATATATGTGTATGTACATATATATACATATGCACAAAGTAGTATTCCAAGGGAAATTTCCCAAAGCACACAGGAGACTTGAGAGCACAAGAAAACATTGTGAAACATGTTGGCTGATTCTTTTGCCATCTCCTTGCTTTTCTGCACTAGGGGATCTGTCACTGTAACAGGGCAGTTGACAGTACATAGCCACCAAAAGCTGGGGTCTTTGGAGACTGAAATGCAGCCACACTTGAAATGGGCTAGTCTGGGATCCGAAATATATTAGTTAAGATAGCTTTGTATATTCAGAGCAAATCTTAATTAACATTACAGCCATTTCATCACTCAGAGTTCTTGACATCTGACGTGACTTCTAGTGAGCACTACCTGTATCCTGTTCAAGTATATTTCAACAAATCCTTATTCCTTCAGAAGTAGCTCATCTGTGATGCTCCGTGAGGATACTTTAAATGTCAGAAAAACAGTAGGTGGCCAGTCATATTCCTCCAATGCCTGAGGCGAAGCAAACTTCCTTGCTGTGCAAAGTTTGGGAAAGCAAGGCTCGGTGTCTGTGTGGTGGCAGCTCTGCCCCGGGAGAGGGCAGTGATGCCCGGCCAACCCTTCAGGCAAGGGGAGCTGGGGCTGGAACCAGCGCAGCTTCTAACAGCCATCACCTGCATAGACTGAACTGTTCTGCTTCTAACTTAGTTTATTCTAAATGTGAAGTGTTTAATGCAAGATAAACAAGTGCAATACTACTGGATGGAAATGTTAGGCTTTTTTTACCTTTTCCAGTTCAGGGGTGAGAAGTGTTCAGTGCCATGATTTTTGTCATTATTTCTATATCAGCAAGGAGGGAGCAATGTCCTTCCAAGGGGCTTTTGGGTGCTGTTGGGCCATCATCAAATTAGAGCCTTTAGCCTTAACAGCCATGGTGGGAAAGTACAATATGTCAGGTAGGAAGGACCATATAGACAGGTGGATATTAGATATGACACAAAATAATCACTCAAATGCAAATCACAGTATTTCAGTGTAATTTACTGCCAGAAACATGCTGTCCTGCTGGAATAGTTGTTGTTTGGGAAGCCATACAAGGGGGTCTTGCAAAGGGCAGAAAATGAGAAGGTGTTACAATGTCACTGACTTCACAGATAACTACACTTAGGTACTACAGTTTTCCCAACATTGTGTTGATGATTTGCAGCTCAGTATGATTTGTGACATACTTCTGCCCTCTTTGAGGTACAGAGAGCTGAAATTTTTCTCCTTGGTTTCTTGTGATGC
Source organism: Neodrepanis coruscans (assembly GCA_013400695.1). NCBI lineage: Eukaryota > Metazoa > Chordata > Aves > Passeriformes > Philepittidae > Neodrepanis > Neodrepanis coruscans. The sequence continues at coordinate 37,500 of VYZS01066883.1, read as the reverse complement.
ATCTGCATAAAGCTAGATTGCTTGGACTTTACTCTTAAAGGATACAACAAATACCAAAAAGCTGTTACTTACTCTCTTATAGGTGATGCTGTAGAAACTCCTCTGGCAAATGCAAACTTAATGTTCCTTAATCACCTAAGAGGTTAATTTCTATGAACACAAATGCATCATTTTTATTTAACTGAATTCCCTGTTAATTTTCTTGGCTTGTTCCTTCTTTTTATTTGTGCCCTAGCTTTAGAAGTTAAAATGAAAAGGTCTGAGATTATTATAACACTTTAGGTATAAAAACCTTTTTTTTAAGAAGATCTAATTCAAGGAGATAAGAAATTTCTGTCACAAAAATATTTGCACCTGGAAGGAAACTCTTCCCATAGATACTTGATGTTTCTCATTCTCCCGCCTAGAAGAGGAGTTAAGTCCCTGAAAAGATAATTTTTTCACAAACAACCTCAGAGGCCCCACAAGAGGGGGCCAGGCAAGGCATTAAAAAGGCCTGGAGAGGGAAAAGCAGGGCATTCTTTCATGCCTGGTGTATGAACTGTTATGTTTTATTAGTGTTCTGGCCTTGGAAGTAAATTTTCCTAAATCCTTCTGCTCCTGGTATTTTTGGGAGTACCTGTATGTTATCTTAGCTCACAAACACATATTATTCATGTTGACCACGTTCTTGGATATAATTTGAACATCACAACAGTGATAGATACATTAAGCAAAGAGGATTTTAGCTCTCAGGATAGTATAGGAGTTGCAAGCTATGGGGAAGTATACCTGTGGGTCACATTTATGCTCTTGTTCCTCATACCAGAGAGCAAAAGAGCCCTGAGCCTGCTCTAACCTATCTAACTGCAGCTGCACCTGAAAAGCTAAAACATCAGCCAGGAGATCTGAGGAATGCAGCAGCAATGAAATCTTGCTTCTTTGCCCACTGTGCTACTTGCTAATTAAATTAGCATTAAGATGAAGAATCACTGTAGCAGAGGCAGACACTAAAGCTCTGGCTGTAGCTTCTGAGGAGAAAAAAAAAAAAAGCAAGTTTCTAGCAGTAACAACCATAAATAAACAGTGGTTATAGACTTCTTTTTTTAAGGTAGAGTCAGCAATTATATTTGTGAAAGCTTTGGCATCTCAGAGTTCTTCTAGATGGGATCAGTGTTAGGGCTGTCTCCAAACCTTTCCATGGGAATTGGGGTGGAAGTTATTGCTGCATAGCATCTGTTCGCTGATCTCACTCTAGCTTCAGTATTTTCTTCCCACAGCATTTTCTGCCCAGCAAGGAGCTCTCATAGGCTATATCCACATTGCATGCAAGCAGTGTTTTGTGAGATCCTTGAGTTGGCTGGAGGTTCCACACAGTTGTGCTACTATGCAGAGGGACTGGCCTAGGCTGTGGGTGCAGCATGATGCCACAGGCAGGAGTGCAGGGTTGTACAGCACCGAAACGTCAGTATTACTCCCACTTCCAAAGCTGGCAGGATTGGTGCTGGATAGGGGAATCTCTGCACTGAGCTGCCTCTCATAGTATAGATATTCCACTTGTATTCTGTGTGAAAGACTAAGGAGGGAGAGTGAGCAGTGTCCTGGCACTAGAATAAGGTCAATGCCTATGACTGGCAAGCTGAAGAAACCATGGAGTGGCACCAAAACAGGCTATAAAAGGCCAAGAAACTGGGACAGGGAAAGGAAAAAGATGGGCCTGGAGCAAAGGCAGGCAGGAAGAGTTCATCAGCAGTTAGAGCGGCACAAAAGATGTATCAGGAAATGAGAGTACTGAACATTGAGCTGCATCCCTTAAGGCTGCCTGTGCCCTCAGTCTTTGGGTTGTTTGGATACAGAAGCCACATCAGACTGGTCAGGACATGAGTTCATGAACAGCTTAATTTCTCAGTCCCTATCAGTGTAGAGTTTAAGTGTTCTCAGATATACCTTTACAGCAACACTCCCCTTTCAGAAAAGGGAAAGGGAGCTGTGGAGAAAAAAGCAGCTTGTTTAAACTCACATAGGAAAACCATGGCATACCTGAGAAGTAAAAGCAGAAAGTCACCACCCTAATCCGACATTCCTACCTTTAAACCTTTCCAAATGGGGCTGCATGGACAGGCAAAAATGTCACATAATCGCCACTGTTCCCACTGTTCTTGTGGGGCCTTGGTCTACCTGGCTGCTAAGTGAGGGAGTACTTCTCTGTACCACTTCTGTTGGCCAGGACAATGGCATGTAGGAATGAAAACAAGAGGGTAGGAGCAGGAAGCACCAGTTGAGGGCATTAGAGGGACAGAGTTTTGCTAAGCTGGCAGAGCAAGACCTGTTTTGTAGAGAAAGAAGAGCTCAAAGGATACAAAGACAAAGCAGGGAAGTTGCATTGAACTAAACAGGGATGTACTTGCAGAGATTAATAGCTGCTTCCTGTCCCATATTTCAATATGTCTTCAATATGCTTGCAAACACACACGAAAGATTTTCCGGAAATGCATATTTTACTCTTCCTGACTTGTACAGTTTCCCTTGCATTTCAAGGCAGAGGTGCAATTTAATAAATGGCTCACATCTATGTTAAATGAGTGGCACAATCCAAAACTGCACAGCCAATGCAGGCCTTTTCATTATTTTAGTGGGATTCAGATCAGATCCCAGTTAGATAATTTATTTAAAGTATGACACAATAACAGCAGTAGAGAGAAGTAGAGCAACCTGGAAGGAATCCACTCACAGTCATTGCCTGTTAGCTTCAAATAGTGGCAGAATTAATAATTAAAAAAAAAGAAAAAAAAAACGGGAAAGAAATATTTCTGTACTAAACTATAGGTGCTAAAGAGCAAATCTAAACAGAACTGGCTTGATGAGGTCCAGTGTAGTTATTCCCTGCTCACTGCAGGAACTATACCTGAAGGAGAATAAATTGGACAAAGATTTGCAGACGAGGTGATGGTTCTTAGACTAAAGCTTTGCTTCTAACACCTTACTTGCTCTCTTTCCATCTCTGTCATAATAGATTCCTGACCTTCAGNATTGGACAAAGATTTGCAGACGAGGTGATGGTTCTTAGACTAAAGCTTTGCTTCTAACACCTTACTTGCTCTCTTTCCATCTCTGTCATAATAGATTCCTGTACTGTTTGGCTGAAGTTCCAAGAAATAGATCCACCAGCCTCTCACTGCCCATCCTATCGCTGTCAGCGGGAGACAGGAAGATGCAAGCTCTTCTCCCTTCTACAGGACCATTTCATTTCATCTTGCCAGGCACAAGCTGCTCACTGAGCTTTCATTCATGCAAAGTCTCAAAGCTTCCCTTTCTCATTACAAATCTCTGTCTGCTGTGGTCATCCTTCCTTTACATGCTGCAATGACTTTTTCTGTGATACCTGTATCTTCTAAGTCATAAACCAGCTTCTTTTTTTCCGTTCGTTTCCCCTTGATTTGGATATCAGTGAGATCTCAATTCTCCCTTCTGAGTTACTGTCTTCATTTGCAATAAAGATGAGAGTATTATCTGCTAGTGGCAAAGAAGGAGGACTTTTAAAAACACTCATAAAGGAAAACCCATGCCAATCAGAGGCCAGGTCATGTGCTCCTAGTAATCCCTTGTTCGATATATGTTTAATGATTTTTCTTATAAAAAGAAAAAATATGAACAAAACCCAAATATCATGAAGAATGAAATGTTGAAAATGGGACAGATTTTGTGTTTCAGGAGTATGATCATCCACATATTTCAAAAAAGGGAGAAGGAATACCACTGATCTTGGTACATTGCAGAAGAACTCTGGAGAAAGAACTATATCCACTTCCTAGCTTTGCTGTGACAAGAATGACCTCAGGTATTATTTAATTTCTCGGTGACTTGGCCTTCTGTGTGTAAAGGGTGGTTGCTGTTTCTTTCACTTGTAAGATTGCTCTGAGATGTTTTGATCCTATAGAGATGAGTCAGAGGAGCACTTACGTAAAGTTTCTTTTGTTACTAGAGATGCAGTTACTGGTGAAATTTTGAAAGAAAAAGACCAAAATCATGAACATTTCAAAACTACCAAGCCTTGACGAAACAAGGGTGAAATCCTGTGTGCAGTCTATTTCTTCAAACCACTCTTGTGACTTAAGCAGTGAGGAGTTTCCATATATCTTTCTTCCTTTGCTTTTGATAAACCTTTAGCACCAGGACATTTGCCTGAGTGGAGAGGACTGGATGGGTGCCTGCACAGAGATTTATGTCATTCCATACCTCATTTATCTTAACAAAAGGCTCAGCAGTGAGGTTCCCCAAGACTGCTGCCCTGCACATATACAGGTACACAGGTGCTGCTTTGCTTTGCAGTCCATGGACTGGTTGTATGGTACAAACATCTATTAGGGGTTTTGAAACTGAGGTAGAGTAGTGCAGTATCCAGGGCTTGGTTTCAGTAAAAGACCTGTCCAAATTTGCGGGAATAATTTCCCTTCATTGTTCTTTAGATTCCTCATTGGCTAAAAATTATTATAGCAGTTCTCAACCTTGTATCCACAACACCTTGGAAAAGGCTGTATGGTTCATTATTCATATCTGTTAGTACCATTACAGTTCATTGTTTCAACGCTGCCTTTTGCAGAGACTTCCTGAGACCTCTTGTCCCCATTTCACTAAGTGCCTAGCATGCATCTGACGCTGTAATATTGCAGACTGCCTCAAAAATCGACCCCTTATAACTGGTGGTTGAAGATGAGGACAGTCTAGGAACTCTCAGAAGAATTTTAGCTGCATGCTCATGAAAGTGGCTCTGAAGAATCTCATTTTTGCTCAGTCCATCTCTTCATCACCAGAAAAGTGCCCACAGCCAGAAGGTAGGAGACATTAGCCCGTGCTAGCTCCCAGCCTGCCTTCTCCAGCAGTGTGGGAAGGGAAGCTGCTCCAGTCGTGCCTTCCGAGCAGCATCTCCGAGTCACAGCTGCTGGATTAATGGACAGCAGCCCCAGGTTTTGCTGCGAGAACTTAATCTGCACTGTCGTCCCTCGTTACTGCCACTCAGTGCCGTCGTGTCCAGCCATGAGGGGTCACAAGATGACATGAGAGAGGTCGGGCGGGCGGTGTACAAAAGGGTCTGGCAAGCACAGGGAAATATGGAAAGGCTATAAAGAGAACAGCTACCCAAACGATGCTCCCGCGGCTCGGTGGGGATGGGGCTGAAAGCGGCTGGGTTCATACTAAGTTTTCCCGAAGGTCACTCTGCAATATGGTAACTCCCAGCCCGGCTGTCAGTGCCCATAAAGGCAGCTCTCCTCACAGTGCGGGGGTGGGGAAGGGAAGGAGGTTTGTTTAGAAGCATTAGTGCGCCCCTCCCCCGGCCCCATTAGTGGCCCTTATTAAACCAACACAGACAAAGAGCAAAGATGCCCTCGTTAATGGAGAGTCTCCGATAATTACTCTGCTCTGCCGCTTCTTTTGGGGCCTGAATAGCCTTTGAATAATGTTTCTCTTGCTGTGGTTGCAGACAATACCCTCGCAGACTGCTTTAAGCGGTGCCAATCCCATTAGCAGAAGAATAGCAGAGGTTTCTGGTTGTGTGGGTGTGTGTGCTCACGGGAGGACAGCGGGCTCGCACTGGGAACAGGCTACACTGCCCTCTGCTTCGCTCGCCTCTCCTGCCCTCCACAGCCCAAGGAAGCAAAGCGGGGAAGTGCTGAGCCAAACTCTATCTCGGAAACAATCTCCCTGTTTAATAAGCGCCCGTGCCAGGAGACTTGAGAGAGCCGTGTCTCTACTCACTGCAGGAGCGCAGAGATGGGCATGTGTACTCACCGAAAGGGAAGTGCCTCCAGCCTTTCCTCATGTTTCTCAGGCACAGCTCTCCTCGCGCCCACACGAGATACCAAAGGGGATGGAGGCACAAGAGTCTCCAAAATAAGAATCAGGCTGTGCTGCTGCTTTACTATACGGAGGAGGGAGACACTCATCCCTCTGCATCCAGATGATTGCGGAGCATGAAAATGGCTATACTGCCCAATTTTGGGAGGGTTAATTTTGTGCTGTATACCCCAAGCAGGAATCTAATAAGAGTGTTCAATAGGTAGCTATCAACAAAACTTCGAGGAGTTGGGATAACTCTACCTGGGCCTTTCTCTTTGATCTCCCCTTCTGCATGATAAGTGAAAATAATGTATAGCTGGGCTGACTGCAGTGTTTAATTTAATCATCTGATGATATTTATTTTCACAAGTATAATCTCAAGGAACAATTATCAGAAAGGCTTCATCTTGTGCTGAACGTGCCAGTTAATGGCCTTTCTGTGAGGTAATAGCTTCTAAGTAGGGAGTCAGTAATTAAAACGTGTGAAAAAAGGCCATTTCTTCAGAGGCATCAGGGGAAGACAGTGGGTTTAATGCTCAGCTGGTATGAGCTGGCAAGTTTGTCGATGGCCACCATAAACGGGCATGGCTCCTTTCACATTATGCCAGCAAAGGATGTGCCCACAGGGTTCTTAAGAGTTTCCCAGTTTGAGAAAGATGTTTGGATTCTTATTAACAAGCTCAGGAATAAGTGGTATAATAATCAGGTCTTCGAAAGATGAATCTGCAGCACTTATGGAAGATGTTCAGATCTAAAGAGCACTCAGTCCTGCAAACTCTCCCACCAGGAAAGCAGGTAAGTTTCTAGTGTTAGGAGAGATAGAGTAATTTTCTTCCTCTTTCAGTGTTAACTGTCTAGACTTGCAGAACCATCATATTAAAACTAGGGAAAAGCTGACACTTGAGACATTCCAAGTGGCAGGAAGATGTGTTCCTTTATGTCTTCATTGTGTGGACAAATAGGGCACAGTTTGTTTACTCATACAGGTAACCACCAGCTGGCTCCTGCACTCTGTTCAGTGTTGGGCCAGGTGCTGCTGGTTTGTGAACGAGGGGGACAAAGCTGGAAGTCAAGTTGTGTGGAAGATAGCCACCACCATGTCTTTAACTAGTTTATCTTGCTGGAAACAGCTCGTGATTTCATGTTGGAGGACAGAGATATGCTTAAACAATGAAAACTGAAAATCCGGAGCTTGCATTCTTAATGATATCTGTATATATTTATAGATATATAAATAAATAACAACCAAAAAATTCCAAAGTTCGTATTTCTTCAGAATTAGAGAGTGTTATCCTGCAGCTTTGAAGTATAACATTGGGGTTTCTTCACTGGCACAGAGACTGCAGGAAGAAAAATCTCTACAAGATTAGAAGAAAATGTAGAGTTACCTGTTCTCAGATTCGGTTATTTTAGGCTGTGGTTGAGGGATATGTGGTGAATCACAGATATAAAAATGTGAGTTAGGGGATGGAATCTCTTCCTCTTGTCAGTAAAATGGTGTCAATTGTTTATAAAGTTCTTCTCAGACAGAATGGAAAATTAAAAACTTGAACCCAAACTATTTCCTGGCAGCCACTGTAAGAAAGGTGCATGTTAATTACATTTTGCCTAGGAAATGGAAAGTGTTACCCATCCCAATACCTTTGCAAAGGGTTTTCAGCACATAAGAATAGAGATAGGAATATTTAGAGCTGGCAAAAGTGCTCTTTAGGGGGCTGAGAAGGACAAAATTAAGAGACTAGTATCAACCATTTTCACTGCGTGTTTCCCGTCTTTCTTGAGGGAACTCAGTGTTCTCTACAGACCTGGAGTCTGGAGGGCCAGGTGCACAATGCACACGATTGTAATGCCTGGATGTGTTTGGTAAACGGGGTCCTGAGGAGCACAGTGGGATATGTTAGGACTGCAGGAAAGAGAGGGGGGCAGGAATGGAACCTGACTGCACTGAAAGTCTGGGGCTTATTTTGGCTGCCAAGACCACTGGGATTGTTCTGGGTGCGTCATACATGGTTGCTGTCCTTCCAGACTTATGGCTGTCAAATGACTCTGGGAGCCTGTTTTTGAGCAAAAGAGTGATTGTTCTTCAAAAAGGCCTCTCTGCTGTCCTCCCCTAAATACCAATGTCATCTATGGTCTTCTACAGGATGAAATTGCTTTTCCACTACAGGTGGAAAATTATATATGGGCCACTTCCCAGAAAACTGTCTGAATGTAATGTTAAACAGATGCAATTTCTCTTCAGGATAGCAGTGAAATCAGAACCAAGGGAGAGATGGATTTCTATAGAGAGACTGCCTGACTGTTCTTCTCCCCTGACATTTGTGTCTCCACTGGTGATGGACCACCACACCCTCTGCGCAATTTTGTTAGGGGTGGAAGGGAAACTTTTGGTTCATATGTGGCAAAGAGGCAAAGTTCTGAAACATCAGCAGACCCAGGAGTCCTAGAGAGTCTCCTTCCTTCTGAGGAGCCCAAGAGATTAATGTCTTGGTACCATTTGAGAAAAGGTAAGTAACATGACAGATAATAACACTGCCTTCCCTTTGTGGGATCTCAGTGAATACAGTTGAATTGGAATAAAAAGATCAATCCTTTTAACCACTGAAGAAGCCATTCATTGTTAGGAGCAGGACTTGAAATGTATCATGGTCTAGTAATGTATTATTTGTAAAGGCCAAGATTAATTAATTTTCAGTCTGATGAACTGGTATTTTTTTGTGCCAAAGGGTCTCATTCATCCTTGCTATCAGTGAAATGAGATAACCTGTAGAAATATAACTTCTATATGTTACATTTCCATGTAACTTTTATGGATTTAGTGGTATACAACTGGTTGGTGTGTGAGGTTGGGAAGAAAAAGTACTGATGCAAGCTGATATGGCACCTGCCTTTTACTGTGGACTGTGAATCCTCTCTATGGCTTCAGTTCAGCACCACATCATCATGCAGTTACATTTCAGCACGAATCTCATCCGTGCTGCTCAGCACAGCACTGGCAACTCCCCTGGGACACCGCTGGTGAAACACCACCCCATCTGTGGTATTAAATGTGTGTGTGGTGCTACTTGAAAATGGTCTGCACATACCAGTCGCCAAAATTCTGGTACATCCCTAATCTGCACATGGCTATTTCTTGCCATGAGGTTGTCTTTACAGGACCTGTATTGCCGGGGGTGCCAGCCACACACATACACGGCAGCATATGCCGTGCTGCATATTGTTGAAATAACCACTTGCAATTGTCTTGTAAGTCTTTGTTTTCCTTGGGTAACAGGTTGTGCCAGGGATGCTTTTGCTGCCCTGTGGCGATAGGGATTCACACGCAGCCTTCACTCCCGGGTGAGCGTGCTTGAACTTGGGACTGCTAAAATCCGGCCAGGATCTTGCGTTTCCCCCCTCTCCCGAAGTCAAGTGTCAGCTCCCTGAGCATCTCGGCTGCTTTAAATGTGGAAAGGTGCAATATTATAAACACCTTGGGAAGGGGTTTATACAGCAATACCGGTGGGTTTTTCTACTACTATACTTTCAAGGGAAGTAAGNGAGCGCACCGGGCTGTGTGCGGGGGCCCGGGCGCGGCCGCGTTTGCGTTTATAGCACAAACACGCCTGTAGTCATGTGCCCGTCTGGAAACACACGTTGTCCCCTGCCCGTGGTCTCGTTTCCCGCGCCCTGTTCGCGGTGTCAGCAGGAATTTGGGTGCTCCCTCACGGCAGAGTCGAACTCCAGCGTGTGTAGGCTCAGGGTGCTGACATCCCTCTCTATTGCAACAGCTCGGAGTATGACATAATGTCACGGTCTTCTTGCATTGCAGTAGAATTGCCTCTTTTGCGGAGCAGGCACCCAGACACAGGCAGTGGAATTGTGGCTTCTGGAGTCAAACAGGCCTTACAGGGGAGTCTCTGTTCGCGGGAATGAGTGTGTGCCAGGTGGAGTGTCAGCAGAAATGTGGGGTCACTGCCATTGCGAGGGAAGGTAAGGAAGAAACTTGAGTTTATGATTGTCTCAGGAGTCATGACTGGCTCCTGGTCTGTTCTGCAAGTATGCACATATGGCCCTGACCCCACACAGCTTTTCAGAAAAATCTAATGTTTGTTGCTGCATAACCCCACTAAGTGACTACAAAAAGTCACAGTATGTAAGAACAGGAAAACACCTGAATCTTAGTGGGACCAGTGCTCATACACTTTAGATAACAGTAGTTTTCATCTTGACCCTTTTAATATTTATTTACCCAAAGTTAGTGGATTAAAATAAGGATTAAAAATAATTTAGAAATCAAAATGCAAAACAGAGCACTCTACAGTGGAATGGAAGTTCTTGTCAGTGTATAGTAGCCAGGTACATCATTCCTGCAGAACCTTAGACTGAAGTCATGTGTTAAGATTTCAGTTTCATCAGGTGTCTTGAGGTTTGTCCTGGGTTTCTGCTAAAATTTTCTGTAATGAAGATGGAATTCAGTTTAGAAGACAGCAAGCATTTGTGTGCTAAATAGTTGTGACTCTGTAGTGGTGCCTGTGGTTACATCCAGCCCCCAGGGTCAGCTGTTGTGGCAGGGCTGCTGGGACCTGAGTGTTTGAGTCATTGTGGTAGGTTGCCAAACTTCAGCATTGCTGCTTTGCCTTCTCCTGCCCCTCTTCTCTCAATTAATTTGGCAAACCACCATTATTGTGACTGTTTGAAAGACAAGAGAAGGGCTCAGTTTGAAATTATTTTATTGGACACTGTATTTCCATTAATGTCAGCAGGCAACCACTAATAGTTACAGGAAATCCATGTCTCACTGTAGAATGGCTTTGTAGAGTCCCAGCTGAGTTCTCTGGGTACTGCAGTTGGAGAGAGGAGTTAGCCACAGCTGCAGGTCAGGGCTACTCAGCAAGTTGTGTGCTGGACACATTTAGATATGAAGTGTATTTTCTTACAGCTGTGCCGTGCTGTGTTTCTTACCTTCCTTTTGGCCTCTGGGGAAAATGGGAGATGTTATTCCCAACTGTGCCCTTTATTATGTTCACAGCTCAACAGGGACAAACTGAAAATGTCTTAATTTCTGACCTTTAAAAAAAAAAGAAAAAAATCAAGCACTTAATGTCTGTGTTTTGCCTTCAACATAGTCTAGAAAATGTGGAGTGAGAAAATACGTGTAAAATTTCAGTTTACATTAAGTAGAAATGTTTATTTTTTAACCAAAAAAAAAATTCAACCAACATATACAAGCTTGCCTCACATCATAGCAGGGGTACATAGTCGTGGGTACAATCAGACTGAGCCGTGTTATTTGCTGTTTCTTGGGTGTCTAGTTCAATTGTGTTTCCTCTTGTGCTGGAAGAGGTTTGTATTGCCCCTCTCAGAAACCCTGTTCCCTGACAATTTCTGTGCTGAATTCAGGAGGTAACCAGCTGTTTCGTGGTGTCTGTGTGTCTGGCAGAACAGTCAGTGTTCCTGCTGTAAAGGGCAGCATGTCAGATGCAAGTTACACAGTTTTAGACAAACCTGTACACACAAAGCAAATTAACATAAGCATAGAAATCATTCACTCTCCCTTGGGTTATTACTCGAGGCTACAAGTGAGTTTAAAGCCAAATCACGGCACTGCACTGCTTCGTTTGTCCATACGGATTTTGGGCCTAAGTGTGGGTTTGCGGTGTTGGTGTTGGGGCTTGGGGGAGCCTCTGTTCCCCTGCCTCTACTCCTTCCCTGCGAGGTCAGCCAGGCAACAGGCACATTCACAGGGGAGGAGGCTGGATTTCAGGCTGAGGTAACCTAAGGAGGTGCCCACAGGCTGCCGGGCTTGGATGGCCCTGCAGCCTGGGCTGTGTCACCCTCAGCTAACGCTCCTCCGTCAGTCTGCTTGGCTTTCTGTGCTTTTCCTTGCTAAGGGTCCTTCATCCTTTCCAGAGTCCCAATCCAGCTACTGACATTTCAGATGGTTACTCAGCCACAGGAACAGGTACAGCCCTTCATTACTTGGTGGTGCTCCCTAGCCAGGAGGGAGATGTGTCAGATGGCTTCGAGGCAAAGGAGTCAGCGATAAAGATCTCGGGAGAGCTGTACAGCCATCAGTTTCTGGAAGAGGAAAGCTTCCTGTGGCTCATCTTCCTCCACTGCTGTATCCTCCTTGCCCTCCAGATCCTCTTTGTTCTGGTGCAGCAGGCTGTTGTGTGCTTTTCAGCTTAGTGTTTCTTGCATTTTAATCACTGTTTCCTAAATTAAAGATAATGTATACTCTAAGTACTGTTTATTATTCATTACTGTGTGCTCATCCCTGGATGAGCTGTTCTGTGAGCTGTGATGTGTTAGTTCCCCACACGGGGAGGATGCCTGGGGAGTTTCCTTGTTAAAGGCACTGGGTCAGACCAGCAGCTGGGGAAAATCTGTGCCTCACAGAGTGAGACTCGTGTACCTCGCTAAGGGTCTGCTTCCCCTCACAGAGTATGGCATTCTTCTTCCTCCCTGGTTTCACCTCTTTCTTCAATTCATCTTTTCTCAGTTGTATATTTTTGATTTGTTTTCTGTAGTGCAGAAGAGATCATTGCTGTCTTTTAGCTTGACTGTAATTAGGAACCAAGTTAATAGCAGCTCTTCCTGCTATTCAGCAAACAGGATGTGGGAGCTCTTCTTCACTGATAAATGTTGGTGGTCAGTCTCATCCTTAAGGGAAGGGAGACTGTGGCAAACAGGTGGGTTTGCAACACAGAAATGGTTCTGCTTGCAGAACCTTCACAGTTCCTCTCTCTAGTGCCTGGCCCTATAGACCAGCATTCCTGACCACAGAGTCTCTTCCTCCAGTTCTGGTGCGCTGTTCTTGAATATTGTCAGTGGTTTTGTGCAGGAATGTGAGTCAAAAGATATTTTTGTGAGACACTTTAAAATTGGGATAGTCTGAAAATTTTAAGCAGTTAACTTCTTGGTTTATCAGTGGGGAAAGAGGCATTTGAGGAGGGGCTTTAAAAATGTGATTTAAAGACAATTATCCAGGCCGTGTTGAACCAACCACTGACTGTCGTATGGTAACCTCTTTGAAACTGTGATCCCCTCTGTATGAAAAGTTTCTTGTACTTTAATCTTCTCTGTGAGGCACTGTAGGTTTAATTCAGCCATTTAAATGAAGAATCTAAGAAGCTTGTGTACTCTATTGCTTATTTGATGTACACAGCAGCAGGTGACCTGGAGTTTGGGAATCACTTGGGGAGAAGGCTTCCTGAGGGAACAAATTACAACTGGGATACAAGAGAATGCGATAACTTGCACGGGGGCAGTGTCCCAGCTGATGCCTGCTCTCTAAAATTGTCTCTTATGAAGGTCCTGGTTACCAGTTGCCTCTCTGAGGTGAGTATGAGAGGCAAGCAGGAGTGCAGCTTTCAGTCGCTGCTTGGAGAACTGCTGGATTGCCTGGGATTTGTAACCACTCTGAGTGTGTTTAGAACCAGGACTGGTCTCTGATGACATCTGGGTGGCACACAGAACAATGGGTCTGACTGGGGGTGCTGTGTGCTGAGGCTTCAACCACAGCACTTATCGTTCTGTGCTTCTGTACAGCTGAGGGAGAGGGGGCTTCTGCCTGGGAGACAGACCAAGGTGCCACCATGCTTTGAGAGAGCTTCTGGTCAGAACAAGATGGAGAATGGTTGCTTGCTATATTGTAAGTAAAGAAAGCATCATCTGTCATCTAGGGGGTGCTGGTAAGTGTGCACTCTGCAATACCTGCCCCCTCAGTTCTTCAGCTCTTTGTGCAAGCAGCCTGTGCCAGCAGTGTGTAGCCAGTGGTAAAGACTGTGTGTGACAATCAGCCGTCTGTACATCCTCATTCTCTCTTCTACCTGCTCAAGTGTGCTTAACTAGGAGGCAGCACCTAAGTCATCAGCTTCATAGCTTTTTTTCAGGGCTTCTTCACAGCAGAGCCTGGTTTTCAAGGACTATCACTGGCCTAAGTGTGTCCTGTTTAGATTTGGGACAGGACTTGGCTGATGTGATCCACAGAGCAAGTCAGAAATCCTTGTAGCAGCAAAACAAGTGGGCTGTTCAAGGTGCCACTGGAAGGTATTCAGGTCACTGTCTGAGGTTGCTCAGACTAACAGGCAGAAAAGCTCATTAGGTACTAGATGCTCCAGCCCCCATGGATTGTATTCAAAGGGGCTGTGCGTCCATCTTTTCCTCAGGTGACCTGTTCTTCAGACTGGGTTTGTCACAGCCCATAAACCAGACTGTAGGAGTCCAGGCCTGTGTTGTAACAGAAATAAAGGTCCCTGTGGCTTCCTGAATTTGCTCTGCTACCCAGTTATTACCAATTGAAAGAATGTCTTTTTCTGTCTTCCTTGTTGGCATTGGAGTTTCAGCCCACAGTTGTAATGCAGTGTAAGATAAGCAGAGCAGGTTACCACAGTAGATTCCAGGGTGTTGGGAACGGGACAGGGCAAGGTCTGCAGTGGCTGAGGCACCCCTGTTCTCTGTTTGCATACAGGTAACTTGTGGAACTCTTTTGTGCTTATGAGATAAAATTCTCAGAAACCCAAATGTTTGCCAGGAATTTGAGCCCAAGAGTCATTAGGAATCAATGAACCTTGGGAGACTTTTAATATTACCTGTATTTTGTTATCTTTTGCTGACTGAGAGCTCCTGTGATGTATGCATTTCCTCTCGAACACTTAGCTTGTGAATATCATTGATTGTTGCTTTCTAATTCTCCAAATACAAGAGAAAAGGGGAAGTCTCTATTTATCTGTTGTGTTATATGTCTCTATTACCTGTGTACTGAAAACAACTCCTATGAGTGCCAAAACCAACAAGATCATTTACCAAGTTGTGTGATGCCTCCTATTCTTCCTGCTTTCCCCCTCTGCTTCCCAATGTTTTCAGATGCATCTCACATTAGCAGTTTGTGCCACGGCTAATATAGAGAGACCCATGTGGTGGAACAGGCCTCCTACAAGGGATAAGGGACTGAGTTTTGCCTGCTTCTTCATTAGCAGCAGCAGGGTAAGCTGGGACTTGTTTCCTGTCCAGTGTTGAACAGCAGTTTAAGAACTGCATCTTTAAGGACACTGTTGCTTTGTCACATCTAGTCAAGTTACCTGTACAGTTCAAAAGAAAGAGAAGGAGAATAACTGGCAGATAGGCAGGGTGGTGACACAAACCTTAGAGAACCAAACTGAAAGGCTTTTCTTTAATATATACTTTATGTATGGGTTGGTGAACTAAATGGATCTCTTCAGTTACTGGTTCCTAAGCACATGCTGGTTCTAGCTTTCCCTC
Source organism: Neodrepanis coruscans (assembly GCA_013400695.1). Lineage (NCBI taxonomy): Eukaryota > Metazoa > Chordata > Aves > Passeriformes > Philepittidae > Neodrepanis > Neodrepanis coruscans. The sequence goes on along the minus strand of VYZS01066883.1, from coordinate 22,440 downwards.
CTGCCTGAGCTTGAATGAACAGCCCTGTGCATAATGCATAAGCTGGGGGTACACAGCATGTACCTGTTGTGATGGTATATGTCACCTGCAAGATTACTTTCTACCCTTGCATTTTCTATGCAAGAATTTAAATTTTGCCATGCAATGCCTGAATATTTTCCCTGGCTTGTGAGGATCCAGAAAAGCACATCAGGAAGTTAAATGATCTCTTCCAGTGTATGTTGCTTGGTGTTGGTCATCCATGATTTTTCTCTGCTCTCAGACTGTCCTGTCACACAGGTTACATCCATGTGGCTTCTCTAAGGGAGGTAATCTTGACTAAACTGAAATTCAGTGTCCCATGTGCCGTGACCGGTAATCCTTGCTGTTTACCTCAGCCATGTGAGTAACGGGGCAGCTATAAACTTGTGATAGTAAAGACTTTACTGATGTTGTCGGTGCACATTAATTATTTGTCTGCTGGATGTTCATTAATGAAACCTGTATCTGTGCTAAGCAGACATACAGAAAAGCTGGTTTTCAGCTGCTGCAATCCCTGTGCCCAGCAATTTTTGCTGAGTACAATGCAGCATGTTCTTTCACCCTTCTTTCAGTAGGATTAGTTCTAAGTGGCCTGGATGAGCATAAATCTGCACTTAAAATTGACTATAACTTGGGCAGTCTTTAATAGTTTGGGCTGCTGTTTCTCTCTTCCTCTCCTATTCCCTGCCTTAGACTGACTGTCTTGAGAAAATTTCAGGTGTTTCAAGAAACAATACATAAGGAAATACATTTTATGGTAACTTAAAAGGAGTTGAACTTACCCAATTGTTCGCTTTTTTCCTCCTTTCACAGGAAGGAAGGGATTTTCACTGCTTTCCCTCCTGGAAGGTATTCTGGTGGACCTATTTACTGCTGTGTCAAAGTTCGCTTTCTCTTGGCATCAAATCCTTGTAGATATCTGAATTAAATTTCTGTTGAGTGCCACTGTCAGAAAATGCCAAATTGTGTTTATGGAGAATATGTAATTACAGAATCCCAGCACTAGTGCAATTTTACTGGTGCAACTCTTTTGATGGTGTAGAAAAGGATGGGCCTGCCACCACTGAGGTCACCTTTCACATCTTTATTGAGCAGAGCTAACAGACTAGTTTGGAAGGTATGAATGCTACAGTTTGAGAACCATGTGGTGCAGGGGCCTGTCATCTTCTCGTGACCTTGTGATTCAGCATCCTATTGGATATGAGGTCAGTTTAGTTTGGCATCACCATACTTGGCTGCTGGATAGCTCCAGTCTCACAGGATCCAGAGAGACATGCAACCACTTGAAGCTCCCAGCATTTATAAGTGAACCTGTTAAATGTAAGTGTTTGATTTTCTCCCTTGCTTTCCACCTTTCCTAATGATTTAAAATAAAATACTTCAGTGGCATGTCACAAGTGCTTCTGGAATGGTTGCTGCTCCAGTTGTGTGACAGTGGACTGAGCCTGTTCCTGGAGCTCTCAAGGTCTGCGGTACCAGGGAGCAGAACACTGTTCTGGAGTTGCTGGTAGATATGAGCTTCAGGAATGGGCTCCATGCTGCATTAAGCTGATGATGCAGATGTGCCCAGGATGACTTAATTTCCCACTGCTGTCAACTGGCACAATTGCACAGCTTTGCAAAGAGCCTATTCCCATATTGTTCTCACTTGAAATAGCTCCAGATCTGTGTTGTTCAGCCTTATAGTTGTGGGTTTGGCTCTACCTTCAGAGCCTTACTCTACGTTTACTTACTGAAGCTGATCCTAGTCCTGGTTCACTATGAACTAGCAAAGTGAATACTTGCCAAGAGTTAAGGGGAGAAAGATCTCAGTGTAAGGGCTTGATGTTTCCAGAGTTATGTGATTAGTTATTGTTTTTGAAAGTTATTTACTTGGAGTGTCTTTGTGGAGTTCATGGTCTGAACTGCAGATGTGTAAGGATGGAGGCTGAGCTACTGCAGCACAACTGTGTCATGGCTGGCCACAGCTGGGATGGGATGGGAGGAAGCCAGCAGGGGATTGTGGAGTGGGTTGGTTTGTGCTACAGGATTCTGTGTCCTTTTCTTGGGGGGGCTGCTGGCCTTCTTCCTCCCTCCCTCCCTCTGGCTTGCTGTAAGAAAGAGTGCCTATTTGAACAGCTTTACTAATAGGAGTTAGGCTAATAGACTGTTCTGGATTTAAAATAAAGATCCTTAAATAGAAGTATTATCTGTGTTTGATGCTGTTTAATAGATGTTTTTTCCTGCTAAGTGTAAATCTTCATGGGTCCTGGTAGCATTTCAGCATCATTCACAAGCTAATGATCTGCTAATTATCAACCCAGCTCAGGCTAATTAGTTTTGTTAAGAGTGTATTAATCTAGGCAGAGCTCTGAGCTAATGCAGCTTTGTTGCTTCTAGGGATTGAGCTGATGTGGTCAAAACTTCAGGCTGTTCTGCAAGCACAGACTCTGGGTACTCTGGTTTGTCCTGGCAGATCTGAGGGCTGTTGTCCTGCTGGCACAAATGCCCAGTCTGCAGGTCCCAAGAACTTGCAGACATTTGACAGATTACCCCAGTTTAAATATACCTACAGTACATTTCCCTTGAGCATGGCAGCACTGTGGATGGAGCTTCAGGAGGGGAGAGGTTAGAGGGCAGCAGGCTTGGTGTGACAGAAGTCAGCAATGAAACACTCCCTTATAGCACCACAGAGAGTAGAAAACCCCCTTCCTCCCTCCTCACAGCTGTGAGCTTAGGTGGATCAGTACAGCTCTTCAATAGTTCTAGTCTTAAAGGTCCTTGCTGTTCTTATGTTTGGCCCACTGAGTCAACTGCTTGGAAGTAAAGATCTGTGGATGTGTGACAATGCAGGTTATAATGTATTTTGTTTTGCTATTAGGAATGGGTATATTTCACTTTGTCTTTTTGGGGCTTACGTTGCCACATGGTTTCACTTAGCTTCCCAGGGATATTCTAGAGAAAAACGATGTGCTGTGCTCTGCAGCAGGCTCATAACATTGATTTATTAGGCAAATATCACAGTTCCGTTCATGAAGACAAGTAGGCAAAGTATCTCTGCAAAACTCATGCTGATCTCCTAAAACTGGGAGAAAGCAGTCTGGGACAAAAGGCAAACTATTTGAGGCTGGTTGGCCTATTTTACTTAGTTTCCTAAATTTTCTTGGAACCCCAAGGGAAACAGTATGAAGCATTCCCTAGGTGGCTGCATTGTGGTGTTAGTCAGTACTGACTCTCAGTGCAGCTTTCTCAAGCTTGGCTAATGAATGATATCACTTTGGTTTTCCATCATCTGGTGCTCTGTCCTGCTCTCTGCAGGTTCCAGTTCAAGAAGTGATTATACACAGAGTTCACACACAGTGAACAACAGAAACCACAAAGGGTTTCTTCATATACAGTAATGTTGGTGCCAATTTAAAGACAAAGTTAAATGAAGGGGACTCTGGCTGTGAAAGAGTGATGTGGTTAAACATATTGTTTGGGAGAAGTCCCTTTCTGATGTGATGTTTTGCTTTGCTTTACAGGTACTCCTTGTCACGATGAGCTTATTTCATAGAGGGGCCACAGCCCACTTGTTCAGTGGGTTTTAGGTCTTCCAGCTGAAGACTGGTTGATTTGGTTACTTCCTACCACTGCAGATTGTGGTTGGTGATTGTATTTGTCCCACCACCTCCAAGTCAATGGCGTGCCATGTGTGTCTGATGATGTGAAGAAGCTCCCCCTCTCAGTATATTGATGTGGTATCTTCTTAACATATCCCAGCACCTCGGGCCCACTGGCAGCACAGGATATGGAGGCCCTTGAAGTTGATGACATTAGCCCTGCCTTGGAAGTGACTGAAGACTTTTTCAATAGTTTTGATACTAAGCTTGAAAAGATTGTGCAGCCCTCTGAGGTGTATGGTGTACAGGAGGTCCCCGAACTGGTTGGGCATGAGGTGTTTGATCACATAACAGAGAGCAGGAACCTGAGGAACGTCACCTCCTTAGCCAAAAGTAGCCTCATCTGGGATCACTGCAAAAATGGCCTCTTGGAAACCAATGCTCAGACAGCATTCCCTGCCAAAGACCAGTGCGTGGTGCAGAGGGGAACAGCTGCTGACAGCCTTGCTTGGGCAGGGGAAGGGGAGACCACAGCTTTTAACATCTTCAGGATCTGCCAGCGGAGGAGAGACAGGCCTCGCTCAGTGAATGATATCCTGGTGCAGAATGAGGAAACCTCCACGTTCAAACCAGGACACAACAGGTCGCGCTCCGATATCAGCCATGTGAAGTGGGGAGTGATGTTCACAGGCACCTCCCTGCAGCAGCCACCTGCACCTGGCCAGGACAGTAACTGTGCTCTGCTCTCTTACCTGGCATTAGCCAAGGGAGAGGACATCCAGGGAAACACAGGTTTGTGCTGGTGCTTTGTTGTTTATGTTGATATGAGGAATTTCCTATTTGTTTTTCATATTTGTCGTGAAAAAGGAGCTGCATCTCAAAAAACAAAACGCCCAAAAAGCAACTATGAGGTAACTCTTAAAAGGAGAGAAATCAGTATGGCTCTCTTGTCCTTGATGTGGCTCTGTCTACCTGCTTGCCTAATGATCAGTTTTTAAACTAATCTTGACTTCTGTTCCTTTCAGGTTTGAAAATTAAGCTTGTTTTACTTTTTGCTTCTGTTTTGTTTAGTTTGACTCAGGAAAAAAAAATTTATTTGTTATGTTTTTATGATAATTTTCTTACCTGATTTTCCCAAACTAAAATAAGCACTGAATGGAAATCTACTGGGAGATTGGCAAATCCAAACAAAAGCAGTTTTCATAAAGTTAAAGAGTGGCCATTAAGAAGAGGGCATACAGAGCTTTACCATAAGGCCTGAGATCTCTGCCCTCTTGCTTTAAGAAATGCTGACCATTCAGGCCATAAGCAATTAACAGAAACTGGAGCACACAATTTGTGCTTGTCAATATTAAGGCATCCCTGGCAGCTTTGTGTGGGGTAGGGAAGGGTTGTTACCAGATTGAGGCAGGCATCTCCAGTGAGCCATGTGAAGCAGCGTTTCAGCAAATGATACTTTTTTCTATTCCTTTCTCAAGCACTGCACTGAAAGAGGATGTGCTCAGGGCTTCAGAAACACTGATGAGTGTCTCCATCTCCATGATTTATTTTGTAGGTGCCAGAAGTGGACTGGGGACTTATGGAGAAGAAAATCAGCTAGTGCCACAAAGATTTTATACTCTCAAGAAAGGCAGAGCTTAACAAAGGAATTTAAAAATCAAGGGGTTGAGAAAGTGTGCATATATGAATATGGTGGAATGACTCTAGTTATGAATAGCTGCCCTGTTTAAGGTTAAAACAAGCTTTTTGCATTAGGTTTTCCAGATAAGTCTACTGTTTTGGAGCATGAAAAGCAGGTGTCTATATGTTTGTGTTTGGAGAGATCTGTGCATATATAAATAGATAAAATTTGTAAGTATGTATAAGTGTATATACATACACAAACATGTAGGTTATTGTGTTATATTGTTACATAGTTGCTGCATCAATCCCCTGGAAGCTCTAGAAGGGCCTTACTGTATCCAGAGTCAAGTCTATAGCAGGACTTCAAACCTGTGTCAAGCTCAACTTGATAAAAAACTTCCATGATATAAAGAGGGGAGGAAAATGCAAGCAGTGCAGTTTGTGTATAGGTGGACCTAAGTGTGGGATTCCTTAAGCCCAGATGTGCCCAGGGTTCAGTCACTCCATCACCACATGTACCCAAGGTGTGCTGCTTTGATAGTAGCAGTGGAGTTCAGTTATAGTATTCCCAGCCCTGCAGCAGGCACTTACACTGTTCAAATGCTTAATCCAGTGATTTTTTTTCTCCATACAGAAAAAGTGAACAATCTGTATTAGAGCGTGATAAACTCTATCATTATGATTTTGTGTTAAACAGTGAGTTATAACTGTGAAGAGTGTGCATCTGTCAAGTGGTTTTGTGAAGTATAGCAATATTAGCACTGTTCAGAAAAACAGACATTGACAAATTCCCATAAAGAAAAAGCTTGGGTTTAGGCTGTCTGCCATAGTGACAGGTATCATACAGCCCATCTATTCCACAATTTCTCCGTGGTACCAAGAATAAGTCATGTTCCTGTGTGAAGTGCTGACACAAGTGCAAGTCTCTTCAAAATGGCTTTTTAAAGAAGAAACTCAGTATGCTCAAGTTCTGGAATTTCAGTGAACCGAGGTACAGAAGGAAGTGAATTAGTAAGAGTGGCTGAAGAACCTGTCCCACTAGTCACCTGTGGCCCAGTAGCAGTCACTACCTCTAAGGTGCTCAGCCCACACTTTCTTTAATTGTGTTTTACAATGGTTTAAGGTATTTCATAGACTCACAGAACCATAGAATGGCCTGGGTTGGAGGAGACCTTAAAGATTATCTAGTTCCAACATCCCTGCTGTGGGCAGGAACATCTTTTAACTAGAACAGGTTACTCAGAGCTCCATCCAACCTTGCTTTGAAAACTTCCAGGGATAGGGCATCCAGAACTTCTCTGGAAGACAACCTATTCCAGTGCCCCACCACCCTCACAGCGAAGGATTTCTTTCTAATATCTATTCTAAACCAGCTGTCTTTCAGTTTGAATCCATTCCCCCTTGTCCTGTCCAGCTTCTTGTAAACAGTCCCTTTCCATCTTACACTTGGCTCCCTTCAGGTATTAGAAGGCCACAGTTAGGTCTCCCTAAAGTCTTCTCTTTTCCAGGCTGAAGAATCCCAATTCGTATCACCTTTCCTCATAGGAGAGGTGCTCTGTCCCTTTAATAACCTTGCTGGCCTCCTCCGGGTTTGCTCCAACAGGTCGACGTCCTTCCAGTGCTGGGGACCCCAGAGTTGGATGCAGAGGGGCACAATCCCCTCCATTGACCTGCTGGCTGTGCTGCTTCTGGTGCAGCCCAGGACACAGTTGGCTTTCTGGGCTGTTAGCACACATTGCTGGCTCATGTCCAGGCTCTGGTCCACCAGCACCCCCAAGTCCTTCTCTGCAGGGCTGCACATGCTCTGTTCATGCCCCAGCTGTATTCTGACCTGAGTGCAGCACCTTGTGTTTTAAGCTTTAGCCTATGGGCCCACTTCTCAAGCTTGTCAGTGCTTGCTGTGTGCCCTCTAAGAGCCTTTCTGCATGGGATATGTGAAGGCAGGGGTATCTTTTTTGAGGAAGGAGAGCTTCTGTGCTCTGAAAATGCACACTTTTGACCTATTTCCATTACCTGTTCAGCTGCTGTGCAGGTTTTACAAGGTAGCCATGCTATTTCTTCCCTCTGTGTTTACAAGGGAGCCTGCCATAGAGTTTGCTGCTACTATGAGCGGAGCTGAAAAGAGAAATGCAAAGGCAAGAAAGTGGGTTTTGCAGATACGTGTGCCTGTGACTAGTAATTATTCTCCAGAAGCTACCAAAAAATGTATTTTGAGGTTGGCTAAAACCTATTGCTGTGGTTGAAGTGGTCATGGTGGCCGCAGCCTGTGAAGACATCCTTTTGCAGGGCTTTAATCCAAATTAAATGCATGCCATGAGATACTGAGGGCAGCTTCAGCCAGTCCTGTCAGTCCTCACTGCAGAAAAGGACTTCCCTCTGGAGCCTGCAGAGGTCTCCCAGTCCTCCAAGGCTGTCCCAGTTGCTGCATAGTTTTTTTTTTCCTTCATAGTGTATCCGTTAGTATGAGCTTATCTGTTCCTGCTGCTTGCTTTTTTATAGAATTATAGAATAATTTAGAGTGGAAAAAACTTCTAAGATCATCGATCCTCCCCCCCACCCCGCTGCCCATTCACTCTTGATTTTTAATCTGGTTTCGAGCCTAGACGTAATTTGGGACACTTTGAAGGTATGATCTTGTACTCAAAGTTCATGCAGGGGATGTTTAGAGAGGCTTGGGATCCCCTTTTACATACTGCCTACATTTCTGGTGTGTTTATGTGGAGGTAAGACATCTAAACCTCCATGAGCAGTGCATCACTGATTCACAGGTGGGGGACTGGAGGTGATCCTTGAGTTCTGAGAAGTCGTTTTATAGCACTGCTTTCTCTTCCTCTGTCAACCACACAAGACTAAGGTGGTTTGTTTGCCAGATACCCTCACCTTCAAGCAGTAGTGGTGGCTCTTTCTAGGTCTGTGCCTGTGATATTGTTGGCTCATGCAGTCTTTAGTGCACATATGAACGTACTGGGCAGGTTTGTGGTGCTGGGTCACAGAGCAGCAAACAGCAGTGCTGCCAGTTGCCACTGTTGTTGTCCCGCTGCAAAGACAGCTGACTGGAAAGGGGAGATGTGGCACGTACAGGAGCTACTGCAGAGGTGGAGGCAGCCAGAGATCTTGTGTGGCATGAAATACTGGAGGTGTGACATGCAGCCTTAATGCTTCCCCTCCCATGATGGTTAGGTAATGCCTAGCTCCTAACCCATCTGCTGGGGAAATTTCTGGAGCCTGATGTTTTTTCTGTGTTTTTTCAAAATGCCCCTGTAGCACTGTCCTTTGCCTGTGGTAGGTAAGAAGCTACACAGCCAGGGCAGAAAAATAGGCTATTAATTGTCATTGAGATGGCAGAACATTACGGGTCAGTGGTGTGCAGAAGATAGTGCTGCTGCCATCTGAGGGGCATATATGCAGAAATAACACTTATACACCCTCCCTTCTGGAAAGCAGGAAGCCTCACACCACTTGGAAGTAATCCTGAAGGTATCAAGCCCATTGGAGAACTGATGTTCCCCCCGTGGCCAATTTATTTTCAACATTAAAAGACAGTCAAGACTGGGTAGCAGTACTGCAGAGATTTGAGACCTTTCAAGATTTAAGGAGGCAAAAATGTTGTTTAAATTAGAATTGGATGCCCTTCACTGCAGGAGTCCATAACTGCCAGCGACTGTCCATATGTCTGTCTCAGGAGATGACAGCTTAAATACACTACACAGTATGGATAAGGAGGGTGAGCAGGGACCAAGATAGGTGAACACTTTGCCTGAGATCAAATGGGAGTATAATTTAGATGATCTGACTGGCTGATCTGCTGGATGGTACTTCCCCACAAACCCCCTAGATGAAGCAGGGAGTGCATCACTTCAGAGAACCACAGAATATGCTGAGCTGGAAGGGACCCACAAGGATGATGGAGTCCAACCCTTAGCCCTGCACAGGACCATTCCCAAGAGTCACACCATGTGCCTGAGAGTATCATCCAAATGGTTCTTGAACCGTGTCAGTCTTGGTGCTGTGACCACTGCCCTGGGGTGCCTGTTAAAGTGCCCAACCACCCTCTGCGTAAAGAACCTTTTTCTGATATCAAACCTAAACTTCCCCTGACACAACTTCAGGCCATTCCCTCAAGTCCTGTCACTGATCACCACAGAGAAGACATCAGTGCCTGCCCCTCCCCTTTCCCTCACAAGGAAGTTGTAACTGCAATGAGGTTTCCCCTCAGTCTCCTCTTCTCCAGCTGAACAGACCAAGTGCCCTCAGTCACTCGTCATATACCTCCCCCTCAAGGCCCTTCACTATCTTTGTTCCTCTCCTTTGGGTGCTGTCTAATAACTGCAGGCTCCCTCTTGATTGCTCCTGGGGCTTGGGCACCCTCTGAGCTGGAAGGGCCGTGGGGCCTGGCAGAGAGCAGCAGCAGCAGAGAGGTCGGCAAGGGAGGGAAATGTGATCTACTGCACACCCTTGCCTGGGAGGCTGTGGGAGTGTGCATAGTGATGGAGAAGGGAGCGTGGTGGGAAATGATGGGAGGGTCTCGTATACAGTGGATAAATCCACAGCGCAGGAAGATTACAGTAAACAGCACTGATGAGTTCGGTTCTGAAGCCGTTCTGGTTGGAAGGTTTATTCTTTATGGAGATTTTTGCTCAGGAGTTACAACACTCCATAAAGCTAATGACCAGAGTTTTTATCTCCTGGGGCAGTGCTGATTGCTTCCAGTGATGTTGTGATGACTTTCATAACTGAATTTTCAGGTTAGTTGCTATGTCCCTTAGTGGTGTCAGCTGACTTTCCAAATGTGAACTGACCCTGTTTTCGTAGCTTTGACAGTCACATTATACCATCTTTCTTCTTTTTAAAGCTGAATTGAGTGATTTATAAAAAAAATCACTGTGACTGAATCCAGCTTCCTTCTCCAGTGCCCCCTTGGTGCAGGCAGTGTCCGTATGCACAGGGTGCTGGTGGTCTGCTCAGCAAACACTGTCCAAGTGTTTGACTTGCTGCAGAGAAGCGAAAAGGATCAGATGGAGTGGCTGGGTAGCCAGGATCCTACAGACTTCATCAGAGTTTCTCATATGTTTTTCATACAATGCCACACCTGAAGGGAAAGACATAAAGAGTAATTTGTTTGGGCTCCTTATCCATCTGTTTAGGGGATTTATTTAGAAAAGAGCTTATTTTTGGAGAGCAGCTAAACCAACCTCTCTGGCAATACATAAATACAAAATCAAGGGTTTGCAAGTTCAACATTTTCAAAGCAAGTTTTGCTTTCTCCAAGCCTAGGGAAGATGAAAAAGGGTTAATGGCTTTCTGATGGGGAGTGATGCTGTTTCTTTATATAGATTAATGCAAACCACTACCTAGTTACAAGTCCCATTGCTGTAGTACTGCCCTGAAAAGAGGTGACATTGAGAGAAGATGCCAGATTTGGCTCCAGGACAGCTGTCTGCTGGAAATTTGTGGCTAAATGTCAATACCATTATTTCAGGACCGAGTGGAATCAGATATGCTTGCCTGAAAGATACATATCTGCAGAGCCAGATGGGAAAATAAGTGAAAAGAAAAATCTATTTTCAAGCACAAAGATAGTGGACATTGTGGATCTGAGTCACACTGGCTGAGGCACAGTTTTTCCCTGATCTAGCAAAACCCCACCAAACAGGCAACTAGCCCAATCCAATTTGAGGCCATTTTAGGTCCCACAGGTGTCTGCTAAGTTGTGAAAATCAGAGAGGAAGACAAATTACAAAAACTCTGTAATTTATACCCATCACTTACTAAGCATTAGAGAATTCAGAGAGTAGTGCCACCTGAAGAGACAAACTCCCCAGAAATGAGGCATCTCTGCTTTTGCTCTTTTCCAAGTTACTTGGTATTACTGTCATCAGAAATGCTTTGGTGGACAAATTTTTATTCCATGCCAACAGAGGTGCAAGTACAGTCAGTTGTTCAGGAGCATATATATCTTCTGGACATGCTGAGACAACATTTGGGGTCTCTCTCCCGTGGTCACAGTTGCACCATCTGCCCCAAGTGTGGAGAAGGGTAGGTGTGTGCTAGGTATGGGCTTCCTAGCCAGGAGGAGTGGGCAGATCCCAAGGGGCAGGAGGGATGCTGAGGAAGATACTGCTGTGTCCTCAGCTGTGAGTCTCTCTTTGTTTTCCTCTGCCTTCTTCCCCCTCTTCCCTTAAAATTGTGGCTCCAAATGGTTCAGGCATGAGCCATTTTCTGTGATTATTTTTCTTTTTTTACTTTTCCTCAATTTACTCTCCCTGTCTCTGTAAGGAGGAAAAGAGATGTAGTTTCTGTTTGGAAAGTGGATGGAGAAATGGTACCATTTGCTCTCTGAGTGGAAAGGTATTATCTGGCACACTGCAAGTGGAGGAGATAAAGGGATATGTGTGTATATGTAGCATATGGATTCAACCTGTCTCTGCCAGCATCTATTGTCCTGACCTGAACAATAAGAGGCATTTGAATGTTAATCAAGTTGGCTGCTGGTTCTGTCCCAGTTAGAGCAAGAGCCATTGGAGCCAGTTCATGGGAGCTTGAAGGGAAGGAGTGGGGCGAAGGAGGGAGACAGGGGTGCTTCTGTGAAAGGCAGGGAGAGATAGCCTTTCTCTGACTCAACAAAAGACGAGCAAACCTGTGTGCAGATGAAGGAGGGGTGGTGGGGGAAGGTTACGAGTTGTCTTATTATGGAGAAGCTTGAACTGTCATCTGTACTTGATGGAAGCGAGGGAGATTGCAGTTGGAGCTGCAGAAGCGCTGCCTCCCTGATTGGATTAATAGAAAGGGAAGATGACTCTAGAATGGCTGCCCATTATCTGCACTACAAAGGGATTAGTGTGGGTTTCAGAGAAATTAATGGCTTTTGAGTTAGCGCAGAAATACTAATGAATGTCAGGGCCAGAGATGTACGGTCAACAAAATTGGTTCTCTTTTAGTGTGTGCATGTGTGTGTGTATCTATCCATTTGGGCTATCAAAGCGTGCTTTTTCTCCACCATTTCGAGTTACAGATTAGGCTTTCAGTTTTCTTATTTAGCTGAAATACTCTCAAGTAGTTTATTGGTTTGGAAGGTATAGTTATACTCACCTTTTTAAACCTAGTGCCAAAGTAGCAATATTTTTAATTGTTATTGTGGTTTAGCTGTATCTGCAGGAAATCTTTGTAGGTGTAATGCTTTGAGCATAATGTTAAAAGCAGGCTCCATTCTGAATATATGTGTGAGTGAGTAAGCTGAGGCTGAGCAGGCAAGGCAAAACCTAGGTGCATCTTTTCTGTTTGTATGGATGGGAGATAACATCTTCCCCAATTTTTTAACCCCCGTGAGGTTTGCTACGCACATCAAGTATATCAAAGAAGTAATTTTCATCTATGTTCAATAAGTTTAACTGACACTTGTCTACTTATAAATCCTTATAAATTTATAAATCCTTAAAGTTGGTTGTCAATGAAGAGCTCCCAAAAGCTGTTACACTGTTGTTGTTCTAAATCCTCATCCTTCCCATGGATGAAACTCACTATCAACTACAGCAATGCTTTTGGTCAAGGCTGGGAGCATCACTTTAGAATCAAGGTTACAATGTAAGTTCTGCTTTCTCACCAGTCAGTATCAGAAACCCCTGGACAGTAACTAAGTCCCTCAAAAACTCATAGTTCCTGGCTCTTCTAGACAGACTCAGCCATTAGCCAGTGGTGGTGAGAGCAGCTTGGCCAGCAGTCTTGGTCATATTAGCTGGTACAGATGAGGGGGATGCAGTAGTTTCTATATATTCTCAGTTTTAGCTCTTTGTTTCCAGGCTTCATCAGATCTAGATGCTTCTGTTCTCTTAGCTCAGTGTTGAAGACATCCTTGGTATACTCAGAGGTTATGGGGTCTAAACCTTGTTAAAGTGTGACCTGTTAATATGATTCGTACCTGGTTAAGCTGAGAAGCTGAAAATGTTTTATGCCTCCAGCTGTCTGCCCCATCCGTCTTTTGAAGGCTGTCAGCCCCAGGGCACAAACCTCGAGTGAAACATCTCCTGTATTGCTCTGGTTTGTAATGCTGTGTGTTAAGGTTAATTGATGATGATTTTGTGACCAAATTATCCTAGGCAGTGGATGAAGAGCTGCTCTCAGGTGGCTGCCTTACTCTTGTGTCCAGAATACCAGTCTTCAAGGGAGATGGAAAACCAGAAGCAGAAACCTCTACTTGTGTCTGCTAAATCTGCCACTGTTTTAAGTCAAGACCCATCACAGCTACCCTTATTCCTTACTGGAAAAGTGAAGTAGAACTCAAAATTTGTTCCTCAGGCCTAGATTGTTTTGGGGTGCCAAGCTGATAAGACAGCATAACAGGGAATGCCACTGAATTTATACAGGGACCATCAAAAATTGCATAGAGCCGTGTCCAGCCCAAGGTGAAAATAAGATGTGTGTATGGTGGCTGAAGTGGTGCAGATCAGATTGGAACAAAATTTACATGGAAACCTTTTTTTAAAACTCAGGAGTGCTTTAGATAAGTCCTTTTACATTTGTGTCACTTTAGTGTCTGGAGTGACTTTTGTCACTGGTTTTCTAGGGTCAAAGAAAATTCCCTTTGACTTTGCCTTGGGCCAGGGTTTGTGGAAGAATCTGCTCTGAAGCACCTGAAATGCTGAGTCGCTCAGGTGTATGTGTTTGAGTCTGTCTGGGCAGCCTCTTTCTTTTCTTTTTTGGTCCTGTCTGCTGCTCCTGAGCCTGATTCTCATAAATCAGCAAAGCTCCTATGGAGTAAACAGGGCTACGCAAAATGTTCTGGTCCTGGGTCATGCTGAAATGTGGTAAGAAACTGCTGTGTTGGGCACAGTTCTCCATTCCTTGTGACCTGGATAATTCCAGATGCTGTACCCAGGTGCTGGCAGTGAGATTGTTCCAGGTGGTTCCAGTAGCCCCACCACAGCACAGCTGTGTCTGCCAGCCACAGGTGGAACCTCTCTGCCTGAGTGCATCTCAGAAAGGGAGATGTGAAAGGTACAGCTGAGGGTCAGAGGAGGAGAAGGTGCTGCAGCCCCTCAGGAGAGTATGGTAGAGTAGGATCTCTCTGCAGCCCCATGTGGGACCCCATGCTGGAGAATGTGGAGATTCCAGAAGGAGCTGTGGCCATGGAGGGCTTGTGCAGGAGCAGGTTTAACCTGAAGGACCCCAGCTTCTGGAGAGGACCCATGCTGGAAAGGGGCAGAGGTGTGAGGAGGAAGAGAGAGGGCTGTTTTCCTTCTCTCTGTGCTGGTTGGGACGGGGAAGGCAGAGGAGGTGTATGTGAAAACATGAAGTTGAGCCTGGGAAGTAGCAGGAAAGGAGGGTAAGGGGTTTTAATTTATATGTGTTTCTCACTGTCAAAATCTATTTTAGCTGGCAGTAGATTACTTGGTAGTATTGCCTGCTTCTCGACTAGGTTCTAGGAGACTTGCAGTGTTTTGTTGCTCTGTTACTTTTCTCCTGGATAACCTCAGGAAAATAGCTTTATTTCTCTGTCTCTGTGTTTCTCTGTTCCCTTTTTCTAAAGGGTTTTGGTACCACTGCATAATAAAGTGCTGTATTATCATTGGCTCAAATGTAAAGTTAGTGCTTGTATTTGATAATTATAACCTATTAAATGAAGGCCGAATCTGTCCTCATATATGCCATGTATGTGGAGGAGAGATGTATAAACCAGATTAATGTAGCAACTTGAGACAAAAAAAATAAATTAATGGTAATGTTCTCATTTTATTTCCTCCAGAACACAAGCCAGTGTTCCCAAATCTTCTGAAGAAGGGGTACATAGAAGTTAGAAGAGACAATGACAACTACTGGCAAAGCTGTTACGCTGAGCTCTCCCCATACAAACTGTACCTGTATTGCTTGGACAGCAGTGGCAACCAGACTCTCCCCACCGTCTATCCACTCATGCGTTTTCAAAGGGTTACTGTTACTGGTGGCGTTGAAACCAAGGTAGTGGACACTGTCCTGTCAGACAGCTCACAGCTACAGCTGAAGACAGAGTCCTCGTGGGAGACACTGGACTGGGGGCAGAAACTCTGGGAAGCGGTGCGTGCTTCTGTGCCTGCTTTCACCAGACAGCAGAAGAAACTGGAGAATGTGCCAAAGCCTGAAAACAACAGTGACCTTTCTCAAACCAATGGATTATTAGAGAAGCCTACGGAGCTCGTCCTATCTATGAATTTGACTGAAAACACTAAAGAGTATCAAAATATTCTCAAATCAGGGACTCTTTACAGATTAACTGTCCAGAATAACTGGAAGGCATTTACTTTTGTCTTGAACAGGTCTTATCTCATGGCATTCCAACCTGGTAGGCTTGATGAAGATCCTCTGCTGAGCTACAATGTTGATGTGTGCCTGTCAGTGCAGACAGATTCTCAGGATGACTGTGACTCTTGCTTTCAGGTCATTTTTCCCCAAGATGTCCTGCGTCTGCGTGCAGAGACCCGTCAGAGGGCCCAGGAGTGGATGGAGGCACTGAAAGCAGCAGCCAATGCTACTAGAAGTTTAACTCAGAACCCACAGGTCACACTTAGGAACAAACCTGGAGATCGGCCCTTTGGAAGTGACCTTAGAAAGAGCAAGCGCCAGTCTGTGACCACCAGCTTCCTGAGCATCCTGACCACCCTCTCTCTGGAGAGGGGACTCACAGTTCAGAGCTTCAAGTGTGCAGGTAAGCAACCAGGCTGCAGCATCTGCACCTACTCCCTTTCTGCAGGAAAAGAAAATCACTTGAAACTGCATGTATGAGTTCTAGCAGCATTTAACTGGCTGTTCCCTGCCTCTCACGGTGGCCTTGGTTAGCCTTTCTTTCCTCTCTGTAAAGTGTGGATAAAAGCCTATGGGATATTCAGAGGTTCATCTGCTTTTGATGACCAGTGCTGAAGAATTACATCCTGCACATAAAGCATTACACTGGCCATGGCTGCCTTGTGGGGTGGCTGAGCTATTTTCTTGATCCAGGACACTGTAAAGGTGGTCAGTATCGGAGGGCTTTGAATTAATTTGTTGTCTGACATTAGTCCTAGGCAAGATCCAGTTTGGGAATGAGGTGAATAGAGAGATCCTGTGTAAATGCATTGTCATTGTCATCGTCACTTTACTTTAGCTAGGGCACCTGTGTGGAGCAAATTTGGGCACCTTATGCCTAAACTATAGTCTTTCACTCACTTTAGTTGCACTCATTTAGAAATTGTCAGTTCTATCAGAAACAGCTCTTTTGGTGGGTTTTTCTCTTGTGTAGTGGGAACTGTGAGGGTCCTGCTTCCTTCCCACTCTGCTCTACAGTGGGGGGTCTCCTGTTGCTCTGGAACCACCCGTGATTCTGGGGGTGTCTCTATGGGCCCAGGGCCTGCTGACTGAGCTCCAGAAGAGTTGGACTGCCCTCAGAACTGGGCGTGGGTGCAGCTGGGTTCATCCCTCTGGTAGTCACTGCAGGTCATGTTCCTGCTAATCTCTCCACAGCGTGTGGCACCCACCTGGCAGCTGGAGCATCAGGAAGGTTATTGCAGTCCTCATTGCAGTTATTGGTTTGGTCACGGTATTTGGGCTTCTGCCTGAATTCAGCTCTGTTCTTGGCCATATTTGCATCGCTTCATGTCAGTTTTTTCTAGGAGTATTTGTGTGCTGAACTACAGCTGAAACTGAAGGTGTCTGGGTCCTATGATACCTGCTTACCTGAACACTATTTGCCAATGGTCATGTCTTAACTTTAAGGATGGTTGTGAGAGTAAAAAACTGCAGGGAGACTCTGGGAATGGCTCAAGTAAGTGTCCTGGAATAGGTCCAGCCCAGTGTGTAACCCAATAGACAGCTTTGTGAAACCCAAGAAGACAGCAGAATTAACAGCCTCATTTTAAGATAGTGTCCCATGTGACAGTAAAGTTACATTCCTTTCTCTTGATTTCTTTTAATTCAAAGCTTGGTACAGGAAATGTTTTTAAATTTTTTTTTAAATTTTGCTTCATTTTCAGACTGAGGTTCAGGAGAGTTTCAAGTGAATATTTTCAGTGGCCTCCTCTAAAATAGGATCAGACCCTGGAATGGCAACAAAATAACGTCTCCAGTGTGAAGGAGACTTTAGTCTTGCATTATGTAATATGGGAGCAGACTTTTCTGTTGGAAAAGGTGGATTCTCTCTCCTAAACATGCGACAATTAATCTGTACTACTCATGTATTCACCACAGAAATTGAGTGCTCTGACTATGTCAGAGTTGCATGATGTCTTTTCCTGATACATGTGAGGCATTCAGTGCTCTTGTGGGCTCCTTTTAGTCTGCCAAACTGAACAAATGCTCTTGTGCAGAGAAGTGTGAGTTGTGGAGAGTCTGTGAGAAGCCAGTCACTGGGGTTCCCTATCTTCGAGGGTGGAGGTTTACAGCATTTATTGTGGCATTTATTGCCATTTCCTGAAACCCTTAGAGCAGGTCTTCGAGAGTCGGATGGAACTTGGAGCTGTTATCACGGTGCAAAGAAATGAATGATTTTAATTATAACCGAGAGAAACGGGAGGAACTTGTCTGGTTTGGAGAAGTTTGTGCTGAGGAGACTTTGGAGGCACAGGGGCAAGCCGAGCCTCTCTCTCTCCTGTTCTTGCTCCCTGCGGGCAGTTTGCGCCGTTTCCAACAAGGGCTGCTGTTTAACCTAAGGGGCCTGCTGTTGGTAATTACAGCTTGTAGGCATTGAGAGCGATTTTCCCCAGGGCTGCTGGGAGGGGTAAGCTTGGATAAAGATGAGGAGGGGGAGGAAGAAAAGTTTTGCTGTGAATTCTTCAGCCATTTAGTGCAAATTCCTGTAATTACCGTCTTTGTGTCCTGTCCCAATGGCACATAATACAGCAGAAGCCTTTCCTAATTGAGACCTTACAGGAGGTACAAATCCCTCCTTTGTTCAGCCTGACAAATTAGTGCCAGAAAGTGGCAAGGTCCGAGTGGGAATCAAAGGCAAGCAACACAAAGATGGAACTTAAGGCTACAGTAATAACCCTCTCTAGTCCTGCAGGGGTGGGAGAGAAGGAAAAGTAATGACCAATGAAAAATGAAGGGTTTTTTTGTTATAAATTCCCTTGACATGACAGCACCTCAGGGCTGCTTTATTTATTTAGGAAAAGTGATTAAATAGTAATACAACAGGGCAGACCATTGTCTCTCGAGCCACCCCCCTTCCTACAGACCCCTGCTGCCTGGGCTAATTGATTGACAATGAACCTCTGATAAAGAAAGTTGCTAGAAGGACCTGATGGGGACAGGCTTTTTAAAATTTATTTTCTCTTTGCAGTCTTTGTGGGGTTCCCCTGCTCGATTTTTTTTTTCTGTTTGAAATGCTCTCTGCATCCCCCTTTCTTTTTCTTCCTCGCTAAAAGCTTTTCAAGGAATTGCTCCCAGACAAACAGCTGACATTCACAAGCAGGTAGAGAGGAATGTGAATGTCTGTGCCTCTCTATTGACAAGTTTATCTTGGAGTCTGACTAGCACTCTTCAACTCGTGATATAAGGCAGGGCAGTGGTGTCAGATGTAGTCATTGGGGCCGGGGGGGACAAACTGTTGATACCCTGGAGTCAGAAGGGCAACTTGAAAAAAAGTTTTATTTTGCTTGATCAGCAGATACAAAAGCTTTCCCCCACATTTCTAACTCTTTGTCTTACTGAGGAGGGCAGGGCATTACTTCTCATAATTTCAAAGAAATGAACGAACAGTGAAAAGGCAGATTTTTTTATAAAGACTTTTACCTTTGCAGCCATTATTTATATTTTTGTCTTGGAACAGCAAAATGTTGTGGAACGTGGGGTTAACCAGAAACTTCTGGCACTGCAATGGGAGCATCCTCTGCCTTTTGCATGTTCATACAGCTGCAGGCTTGATCTTGGCCCGATGCTGGGGTACAGCAGAGTTCCCATGGGAAGTGTTTGGGGCTCTGAGCAAGAGTAGCAGTTGAGAGCATTGATCTGCTCAGGTGAAACTTTGGAGGGACGTAGCCCTTTTCTTGAAATGGATGTGAAATGAAAGTTGCTTGCAAGTCCAAGCTAGTAAATACCAGGTTTTATGATTTGTTCTTTATTGGGTAGGAAATGAGAGACATGCATCAAGTTAGCATGATGTGTTGGTGGGGGGGGATGTTGTTATTTCTTCTGTCTTTATTTCAGCTGGATTTAAGAGAAATACCTAAACTGTTATCCTGCATTTGGGATCAGGAAGCTTCCATGAAAGCATGTCTGTGGCAAGTGCAGTGTCTTGCAGACAGCAGTAGCTGATTGTGAGTACTCCAGTGGCTGTCCTTGTCTCCTTGGCCTCTATGGGCTTCTGGGGAAAGGTAGTCATTTCTCCTAGAGGAACATTCCTGGAGGTCTGTAAGGAGCAAGTATCCTCCAGTGCCCTTCGCTGTCTCTATTTTTTTGTCGTGTGCATTCACTTTTACATAGATGGGGAAGACAGATGGCCTCTGCCTTTGCCTCCTGTTTTTGCCTAGCTCCTGTCCTTTTGATGTCTTTCTTCTGTTTCACCTTTCATTTTCTTTTCTCCCTGTCTCTTATAGAAATAAACATTTTTTCCAAAGAGGTTGGTTGTGTCTTCCAGGAACTCTTGTTACTTAGACAGCAAGTCCTAATCGCTGTGGGAATTTCTGCCTTCTGCAGAATATGCTCTGCACCCTTTCATTTGTCTGTGTGGCATTCCTTGCTGGTCTTCTGGGGTGCCTTCTGTCTTTTCTTCCCTGCTTTCTCAATATCTCCTCACTTGCCAAAAGGATAAATACTGCTATTAGAGCTCCAGTGACTTGGCTGGCTGAGCTGAGCGCTAGGTGCAGAGAAGCCAAGGTTGGTAAATGGACTACTTCCTGAGCTTGCAGCCCTGTCAAACAGAGCAGCAGGTGGAAAGCTGCTGTCTTTCAAGGAGTCATTCTGCATCTAGTGCTGTGATCATATGTGTCGTTGGGAAGCAGCGCAGTGCAACATGCCCAGCTCATGCAGTCTCTGCTTTAGCTCACACTGTTGGTCTGACAACAGCCCCTACTGCAGTAAAAGAAAAAGTAAAAAAAGTTCTTTTTTTTCCTTCTTCCCCCTCAGTGAAAAGACAGTATTTTCCTAGTAGCTTGCAAGCCAGCAAGTGTGATTAAAAAAAACAAACATGTAGCCAAAATAGCAAGGTGCAATATTGACTTTGTTCATTTTCTCAAAAAACCATATAGTTGAAACTTCTCAAATACAGATAATTGAGAAGCATCCTTGAATTTAGCAAATACTTCGTGAACTGTCATCAGACCCACTTATTTGTAGCATATCACTGAAATAAAAATACCGGGGACAAATCTTAGAAAATGTAGCACAATGATAAAATACCAAAAGGTCTTTTGGAAGGTTGGCATTGTTGTCACATTTTCAGTTCCAAATAACAATTGTTCTCACCTGTCCAGGGCTTTTAGGATTGTGCTTCTCTTAAGTGCTGTATTTGTTTGTGCTTGGTTTCATTTCAGTTGATCTCTTTGTTCCAAGGCTTCAGCAGCTTTTTGCCTTCCCTGAATTTGAGACTCTGTAAAATCCTTTAAGAATGTGTTTTGCACTCTAAAGGTTTTATTGTTCAAGTATCTTCACTTTAGACCACAATCTTTCAGTCTTGTATGTGACTTTCAGGCCCTGTTTCTATTCATTCAAAAGTAAAATTCCACTGCTAAAAGTCATATTTCTGAACTCTTTCTTTGGTAGCCAAAACCAACTGAGCAGAAAAAAAACATGGTCTGAATTAGTATTTAGAAAATACACAATGTCTGAACAGGGTCACTCACTTGTTGGGAGGAACGGAGGGAGAGTTTCCAGACAAGGGTGACTGGAATTTGTGTAGCAAGGAGTACTTTATTTGCAGCAGACCTACATGTTTCAAAACTCAAGTTTGCAGGTCCACAGTGCTTTGCCATTACAGTTCCTTTTTGGGAAAAGATCCGAAGTTACCACATGCTTGAGTTGCTTAAATCTGTTTATCAGCAATCAGTTATGATCACAGATACCATTGAATCCTCATTGGTAAGGTCAGTGAGTTCTTCAGTCTGATTTTAGGATGGCTTGACTAGAGGAAGTGGCAGTGAAAACTATTAGCTTTGTATAAGCTGGTAGAAGTTGGGTCCTTCATACTCCTGAGATTATGCTGGCATCTTCCCACAGTGAGATATTCCTCTTCATGGGATTTGGTTTGGAGTGAGGCTGCTGCTGCTCTAAAGGGCAGTTTAGATGAGTACTTGACCAGTTCTGTGCCTATCCTGTGCCCTGATGTGCACTTTGCAATCCTCAGCTGATGTTTTAGTGACTTCTTTGTCTCAGCCCTGCAAGCAGAACTGCTGATACAAATGTCTTGGCTGATGAATTTGAATGTTCCTCCTGGCTGGTTTGAAGGGTGCCTTGATATCAGTGCTGCCTGTATGGTGACACCATTGCTCTGATCTGTTTCTGAAAGACTCTGCAGGTTTTCAGTATATTCTTGTGCTTATTTATTGTACTGTCGTGAGCTCAGTCCTGCTGTGTGTGAAAATGTCTCTATTGCCAACATAGGCTGTTTGTTCTTGGCTTGTTTCTTCCTGGCTTATGGGCACTAGGTATTAGTTCCACTGCCCTCAAAGAACTCTTGACTGCCTGGGGAAATTTTTGGTCCATTGTGTGAAACTAGTCTCGATGGATCTTTTAGCATAAAGTTCAAATAAAAGAATTCCAACAAACATGAAAACTCCAACACACATATATCACCCACACACACAGAGTTCTCTGGAGAGCTTAGAGATTCCTCATGAATTGCCTTAGAAGAGATAGTTTTATTTGTTGGGCTAGCACATTCTAAATCAGCAAGCCAGCTTTTGCTTCTAAAGGCCTTACCTTCAGAAAAAGGCACAGACAGGGTATGTCTGCACAACACTCTTCTGCAGTTCCAGTTTATACCAGATCCCTGAACTGATTTGAAACATGACTATTAACATAGTTTTCCTAAGAAAGCAGAGCTTATGTTCCAATGCTGTTTGCTCACAGTTTTACTCTTGCCCCATAAGACTTGAATCCACGTGACTGTTTTAAGAAAATTTGAGAGAGAAGATGAGGAAGCAGAGATGTGTGAATCTTGCAGGTTTCACCGAAGCCAGCATCGCAGGAGGGACCCTCTTAATGCTGCTCTGAAAAAAAACTGCGATGTGTGCTGTGCATTTGCTTGGCATCAGAGCATCCATGCAGATGTGCATCCTTG
>VYZS01066880.1:0-21163 GCA_013400695.1 Neodrepanis coruscans | reverse complement strand
TTCCCAGTGCCTGGAGAGCCAGGACAGGAACACCAGGAGCTCTCAGGAGCACCAGGAGCTCCCAGGAACACCAGGAACTCCCAGTGCCTGGAGAGCCAAGGCAGGAACACCAGGAGCTCCCAGGAACACCAGGAACTCCCAGGAATACCAGGAACTCCCAGTGTCTGGAGAGCCAAGGCAGGAACACCAGGAGCTCCCAGGAGCACCAGGAGCTCCCAGGAACACCAGGAACTCCCAGGAACACCATGAATTCCCAGTGCCTGGAGAGCCAGGGCAGGAACACCAGGAACTCCCAGGAACCCCAGGAATTCCCAGTACCCAGAGCACTACAGTGGGAATGGGGGCAGCTGCAGCAGGAGCCCCCAGCACAGCACAGTTGGGGGCACACCAGCTCCAGGGACAGCAATCCAAGAGCCAGGTCTGCAGGACAGCACGAGCTCCCAAGGGGGATGGAACTGCCCTGGGCCAGGAGCCTCTGGAAGTGGCTGCCCAGAGCCACAAGGAGCCCTCCCTGGGGGAAGCACTGGGAGGGAGAGCTGAGGACCAGGCACAGCCACTGGGTAAAGAGCCCAGTGCTTGTCCCACAGGCCCCACCTTGCTGGGGCAGCTGTGCCCAGTGACTGTCCCTTCCCCAGGGGAAGAGGGGATTCCTTCTCCTTTGATCTCCAGGTTCCATGTGCTCATCTCACTCCCATGGACTTCACACGTGGATCCTGAGAAAGGAAATCCTGGCTGCTGTGTTTCGACCCACTCCATGGAAAGCCTGGATCCTGGAGGTTGCACTCACTACATGTTAAGGGCAAAGGGCAGGGATGAGCTTTTTGGAATGGTTTGGTTTGGACAGGTTTGATCTCCAATGCTCCATACACTGGTAGAAACATGCACTCTTCCATCCCACTAGTGATGTTCTGGATTTGGGAATCTTGGCCCAAGGTCACTTTTGGTCCAGGAAAATTCATGTCAGACTCATTTTGGATCCTAAAAGAAAGAGCCAAGTGGGGCAGAAATCCTTTTAAAGAGTGGAGGTGTTTGCAAAGTGACTGCAGGGCCCACAGATAGAGATGCAATAATTGCATTCAACCAATTTTAGATCTGGCCTACTTCTATGAATTGTGGTGACACTGAAAAAATCTGAGAAGCCAAATTATTGACAAAGCAAACAAAATATTTCACTTAAATATAATTTAAGAGGGTCTCAGTTCCTGAATTCCTTCCATACTCAGCAGGATTTTGTAGGTAATAAGTACTTAATAATAACCCAGAGACTTGCTTCCCATTATTACTCCCAACTGCATGTGCATAACTTTTGCCTGCAAAGGGAAAATATTTCAAGCCCATGAGTGATTTGGGAATTTATTTCCTCGTTGTCAAAAGCAGTTTAGAAATTTAGGAGGCCTCTCCTCCCAAATTTCCATCCAGGTGTCCTCCAAAATATCCCTGTCACAGTTGCAAAGAAGACTCAGGAGCATTAAGTCATTTAGGCACTACTTTCTTGTTTTCTTTTTTCCTTAATTATAACAAATAGTACTATTAGAGCATTGAAATGTTGGTAATGTGAAATTACTGTGTATATAAAGAAAATTAAAATAAATGACTTCTTTTCATAACCATTTCCCAATGTGGTAGAAAATGAACATGCAGCTTCTCATGATTAGTGTGTCATGGAATTGTAAGATCCAATTTTAAAGGAGGGTGATGCTAAAAAAAGCTCATAAAAACTGGAGGAGCGTGGTAAGGCCAGGAGGGCAGTTTTCACTGTTTCTTAGTTTTATTTCTCACTTTCTGGGTGCAAGAAGGGCAGTGCTAAATCAAAGTAGAGTTCAAATGGAGACACTGGGAAATTGCTGCCCCAGTGGTGGGAGCAGCCTGGAGCTTGGCACAGGTGACACAGGGGACAGCAGGGAAGTGCCAGTCAAAGGTCAGCAACAGAAAGGCTCCACGTGGTGGGAAAAGAGGAACATGACAAACACAAGGCAACAAAAGGGGGTTTCCATCCCTATCCAAACCATTGGTCTCCCAAAAGAGATCTCCATTGGATATATCCAAGAGAGGAATCCCTTAGGAATACACAGAACAGGCTACAGAGGTTTTACACACACTCTGAACTCAACAGACACTGGGAAAGGTTCAGCAAGAAAAACATCCTCACACTGGCCAATTAAACAGGATTATGCTGCAGAGTAAAGAAAAAAAACAATCCAAATTTCTAGATTTAGACTTTGAGGGAAAGGTGATCTTTTGTACTGATACACAGTAATTTAGGACCTACTTCCAGCAGAACTCACCCTGGCCCCAGAGTTCTGCAGAATCAAATGCTTAGTTTATTATTTTAATAACATTTCCATGCCATAGCTTAACTTTGTAATGACATTTCTAAAAGGGGAAAAAATCCCCAAAAAAGTACTTCAAGGAAGAACTTGGAAGAAATGTGTCTGAGCACAACTTCTTTCTCTTTAGAACGATTTGAACATCACTCAAAGCCAGTGGGATCTGGCAAAAGGAGCTGGTTTATCTTGTTTACATGTAGAAGAGTTATTGAGGAGATAAGTGACCACTTTGAAGATCTGCCTCATTTCTGCTCCAGTTTGCTGAAAGCAGCCTGGCCATAGGTTGCTATGTGTTCCCAATCAGAAGTTGTTAAGTACACAAAATAAGGCTGGATTTTATTTGCAGAAGCACATGTTCAAAGGTTACAATTTATTGCTCCAAAAGCAATATCAATAAACCAGGGCAATACCTTAGAGATTATTAACCTCCCAGTTATGTCAGTGGCTGTTTTAAATAGTTGGATTTTTTTTTAACTTACCAGCAATCTTTCCAACTAAATACCTTCAATGTGCTTTAATCCCTCAAACACTTGCCCACCAAAACCCAAAGAAAGCTGTTTTTTCTCTCAGAAGTTTGGGCACTGCTGTTGCTCAGATGATGTTCTGTGCACAATTAAAAATAAGAGAGACATAAAACTGGAGGCACAGCAAGTGCAATTATTCTGGTCCAGCATTGTGAGTGAAACTCTGGGGCCAATCCTCAGGATAACACTTATTTTCTGCCTGACTTTGGTTATATCATATGATTTATCACTTTTATCACATCTGAAAACTAGGGACTCCAAAGCAGAGTGCTGGGAAGATGGATTGCTTGTTAGCAAAGGGCCTTGAAGAAGAAAAGCATACCTTAGACCACATCACAAGGATATCTAAGCCCTTAATCCCAAATGGGATTAGAGAATGAAGAAGGAATACCCAACTTTCCGAGGAATTCACTAATCTTTAAACCCCATTTCCCAGTGAGAATTGGGATCTCTATGGTACAAAAAACTCCTGAGCAGCACAGCAAACAGGGCCTCCTGCAAAACCCTCAGGCAAGCAAGATACACAGTTCCCAAAGACATTTCTGAACCAGCCTCTTCAATTACTGCTGTGGCCTGATGGCATTGTTAAGGCACAGAGGAGAGAGCATCGAGTCTGTGCCACCTCCTACCCAAGAGGCAGATCCCAAAATACATTCATTCTGGATGTTCCTATAAAAATTAAAAAGCAGCCTCCCAGTTCAGCACCTTCCCTTGGTTACACCCAGCACAAGTGCTGGAATGACACAGCCCTGCAAAGGATTTACACTCCCATTTCAGATGGCTCTGGGTGCTGCCAGTTGGACACAACATTGCCCCAAACTCACTAAGTAAAGGAATAGGCACAGGTTTTATGATTAAAACTTCTGCCAGCTGTTTTCATACTCAAAGAGCACAAATTCTTTTCCATTCCCTAAAAATATTTGTACTAAGATGTCTGACAATAAATGGAGAGCACTAATCAAGATACTCCCCGGGTGCTCTTGGTCTTGGAAGCCACAACAGACACAGTCCCTCCAGGGCAGGACAGACTTTATCCAGGCAATAATCTTTGCTCTGGGAGTAAAAAGAGTTCGATTTGGGGGACAGAAATGCCACTCTGGACGGCCATAAACCTGCCTGTGGCAGGCACAGCAAACAGGGGTTTGTCTCTTCCTGCAAGAAATGTCACCCAAAGAGCTCCTGAGTGAGCAGCCACCAGTCCCATCCCATCCCAATACCCGTGGGCAGGGAGGGAGAGCCCTGCACTGCTCAGCAAGGGACCCACAGAAATGGTCATTTCAAAGGTTCTGCTCAAAGAACTCATTTCCCCTGGGGTTCACAGGCAGCCCCTGCTGCACTCAGGCTGCTTGTGCAGCAGAAAGACTGTTATTCCTGTCAGCATTGATTCTGTAGCAGGTTTTAAATCATTCAGACTTCAGAATAGTAAGGCCCTCCTTTAGCTTCAGACCATTCCCTCCTGGCAAAACACTGCTGCAGATCATACATATATGCATATATTGACATGGCTTTCAGTAGAACACATTTTAACACTTAGGAATTAAAGATAAATCATTGTTAGCAGGAGTTGGGTGGGGGGTGAATACACTCAGCTTTCAACCAGCTACTCTTCATCATTTTCCAAGAGGATTTGTTAAGAACCAACATTTCAGAGCATGAAATTAAAAGTGAAACAGCTGAGGAAGGCTTTGCAGACAACTGATATCTTCATTTCTTCTCTTGCTCTCTTATGAAAAACAAACACACAGGAGGGATCAGAGACACTGAAATTAGTGTTATATCCCTTTTTCCTTTTCCCCAGAGGATTCAGTCCAGCAAGTGAAACCAGCTCAGTCAGCACTGCTCTCTGGGCTGGGCCACATCTGCCATATGTGCTTTGGCACGTGCTTGCATTTCAAACCCTGAAAATGAGACCTAATTAAGGTGCTGGATATGGAACCCACCCATTTTAACAGGCAAATAAACATTTCAGAAGCTTTGTGTTTGTAGAAGCTTCAGTGAAGGCAGAAACAGTCTCTTTAACTGTGTTTTAAAATTTTTAACTCATCTGCCTCCCTTCATCCCTTGCCACAGCTTTTCCCAGCAGAACTGCCCTCAGCTGACAGCAAACCATGTAGTGACAGAGCTTCCCTCAAGATTCAACAGCTGAAGAGGCATTTTAGGAGGAATGAGTGTTCAGCAAAGCCCAGGTGGAATATTGGGTCAATCCCAGCTCCAAAATACTGCACTAGAACCACCACAATACACAGTTCACTAACAGAGTCCTCGGGTGGACATTCCCTTGAAATTCCTTCTAATAAAGGTATGGGCAAGAACATTCCTCAGCCTGGTGTTACTGAAGTGTTCTGGAGAGCTATGCCATGGGCAAGAAAACAAACATCTGTTCCTCCCACCTGAGCCCAGTGGGGCACAGGCTTTTTTTTTAATTCTAAGAAATGAGACATTTCAATTTTTAAGCTTCAGAGATCAGTTTCTTCTTATCTCCGTAAAAGGAAAAGTAACTTTATGAGGAAGGGCTCTTAATAAAAACTATCACAGTTATAAACACCTTTAATGTAAGTTATTGTTGTACAGGCAAGTTTTAATCTACCAGTAGCCCTGGAATTGCAGTTATAATACTGTCATTAAAACACCTAATTGCAGGTTTGTGATTATGTTATTATTGCCTGGGCTGGAACTGCTCTCACATATAATCCAGAGCACCCTCTCCACTGCCTGTACAAACAAACCTTGACAGCTCCCATATATGTCCCTCTAACCCACATATGCTTAGCACCACCCATGGTGTATTAGTGACAGATTTTCATCAATTGCTCTTAGGAAACCAGAAGATTTTATCCCCCAAAGATCTCAAAGTACATCTTATTTAACCCACATAAAACTTCAACAACCACTGAGGCAACTCCTGCTGGACACTGGGTTAGGAGACAAATTACAGCTGGAGGAGAACAACCACCCTGGAGTTCAGTGTTCCTGCAGAATTCCAAAGAGCAGAGCCCCACACGGATCTTCCCTGTTCTGCCTTTATCACCTCCCTCACCAAGTGGTCCAGACACAACACTCCACATGGAGGAGATTTCCATGTGTCCAGAACTGCTGCCACTTTCCCTCCACCCCAGAAAGGCAGGAGAGGGCCCATATTCCCAAGCCCTCCCTCTCCCAGCAGGAGCTCATTGCCATCCCCACCCAGTGTCCCCAGTGCCAGTTCCCTTTTTTCCCTGTTTTCCCAGTTCCTGACAGCCATGCCCACTGGAAATGTCCCTGGACTTCCACTGTCACTCACTGCCATCCACTGAAGCTGCTGAGATGCTGGACCTGAGCACAGCCCAGAAATGATTCTTGGGAAGACAGATTAACAGTCAGTCAGCTCTAAAAAAACATCAACCCCACAACTTTAGTAGCCTCAGACTAGTAGAGCAAAACAAGCCAAGTTTTGTTCCTTTAATATCTCCCTGTTGTTCTATTACACAAAATAGGAGACAGCAGAGTCAGGGTGCAGATCATTTGTATGTTGCCATTTTAGTTATCTGACTCTCACTTGGGTGTTAAAAATCTGCAGTGCCCCCCAGCAATCTTATCCTGCTATGTAAATCTTTTTTTAAACAAAATGCCTTATTCAAAGCTTACTATTGTGAGCTGATATCAAATCAGTGTAGCAATTTGCCAGTGGAGTATCTTGATCTAATTATGTTCTGGAAAGAATCGAAATAGATCTAAAGAAAATTCAGATAATGGAACAGGCAAAACAAGAAAGGGAAAGGAGGAGCATAAACAAAAGATAAAAGAGCAGAGAATAAAAGATAAAGCTCTAAGATATAAAAAATAGGATTAGGTGATACTGAAATGCTGGGGGGTATGTGCAGAGGCATCTCCAAAGAAAGAAGGATGCCAGGGATTAAAAACGTTGCCAACATCTCAAACAGTCTATGAAATTCCATATCAGTCCTGGAGATGGGAAAATGGGGTGCTCAGGAGAAGTCAAACAACGGGGCTGATCTGAAATCTGTGAGCAACCAAAGTCCACGTGCCACTGGATTCCAGATAATCTTGATGGAGGCAAAACTTCCTCTTCTGTAGCTGTGCCTGAAGGCTCTGGGTAACATCCAGCAGCACATGGAATTTAACTGCTGGCAGAATGCTCACACACAGGCCAAGGATCCCAAGGACAATCCCAGTATAGGAAACACATCTTGGTTCATCTGGATGGTGCTCAGTGGAGTTCTTTGTTCTTTTTAGTAGCCGTGACTACTAAAAAGTCTGTGGGCTCTCACAAATTGTGTTACAATTCCTTTTTCTTTCAAGATGAAGGGGATGAGAGTCTTCATTTATTTTTAGTGTCTATTTTTATGTTACAGAAGGTCTCTTACTTTTTCCCTGTCCTATCCCATGATGCAACCTTCCTCAACATTCTCAGGATCCCAACGATGCAGAATTCTGGAAATACAGCACAATCAAAGATTTTGTTACACTTCTCAGTAAAATTTCTTTCCTCGAAAAAAAAAACCCAACCCCAAACAGAAAAGGAAGATCTTTCCTGTCTTTGAGTACACACTTAGAATCCTTTAGTGCTGGAATTAGAAGGGATGTGTGAACAGGAGTAGTGTCAAAATACAAAGGATGCTGAATGAAAACCCACACCTTTGTAAAGGGAAACAACTCATTGTAATTTGCACCTCTTTTGCAAGCAGACCCCTTACAAATAGCTCCCTGCAAAGGAACCCAGCCAAAATAAAAATCCAACCAGTTCCCTCCCCAAAGCACAGCTACACAACCCAGAGGGGCAAGTCTGAAGACACAAGGTGGGGTTTGGTTCTTAATCCCAAACTCTAAAACCACCTTGAGGATGGTTTTTCCCAGAGAACACCCTTGTGTCAGGAGCTTCCCAAAGC
The DNA here is from genome assembly GCA_013400695.1 of Neodrepanis coruscans. Taxonomy (NCBI): domain Eukaryota; kingdom Metazoa; phylum Chordata; class Aves; order Passeriformes; family Philepittidae; genus Neodrepanis; species Neodrepanis coruscans. Next base: position 13,426 of record VYZS01066880.1, on the reverse strand, counting down.
AGCACCGAGGCAGCTCTGACCCCCAAACTTCCCAAACCAGATGTGTCTCCTGCTGCTTTCCCTGCCCAAGCACTGAGGCAGCAGCTCCAGAGGAAGGAACCAGCCTCCTTTCGGACAGATAAAGGTTGTCTTCAAACAGAAGCCAACAATATTCCTGGGCCTAATCAAAGTCTTTTTTTCCCCTACTTTTTACAGTCATTTTCTTTGTACTTCTGGCACCATCTTTGTTAGGAAGATTTATTGTCTGCTTTTGAAAATTTAGAAGTTTGCAGTGAGCACCAGCTGAAGGGATCTCTTTAAATCACTCTGTGCGGGGAGAGGGAGAACATGTGCCTTAGTCAGAGCTTGAAATCTTCCACCACTTACAAACACCAACAATGAGAGGAAAATTTCTGTGACTGTTACACTCGAGACATGCTGTTTACAAGGTGCTCTGTATTTGAGGTTACTGGCTTACAATTACCCCAATTGACTGTATTTCTTAGAAAATAAAAGTGAGATTTCTTTTTTTATCTGAGAAATCAAGAGAGTAACTTGTTGATTGATAACACAAAACAAAGCATCCAGACAAAAATAATTTGAATGTTAAACATTGCTATTCCAGCTACCATTATAACTTCTTCTAAAAGGTCTATTCCTTTAACTGTTGAAGTTACAAATCCAAGCAACTGTTGCATCATCTTACAGGGCTGGGATCGCTGCTGAGTATCAGGGAAGGGTAATGGGACAGATAAAAGTTGTGGAGAAGAGAAAGCCCCAGAAGCAGCAGAAAGGTGGGGTCGGGCAGCCCTTCATTTGAATGTAAATGTAATTATGAGCAGGCAGTTGGGCTGACGTCAGACAAGGTCTTGGTAAACCATTACCACCAGCACCTGGTAACACAGTTGATAATAAAAGAGGATGAAGTAGAAGATTCCAAGCAGAGTGGCATTATTAGAGCCGAACCGAGCCCCAACCTCCTCCAGCAGCACCGGGCACTAGGGCAGAGCAGGATGTTGTGACAAGGAATTTACAGTGTGTGTGTGTGACACCATGTACGTGAGCTCGCTGCTGGACAAGGACAGCAGCATGTTCCCGGGACCTGCCCGGGCTGCCAACAACGTGCCCGGCCAGAGCTTCGTGTGTGCTCCAGCCTACCCCGAGTACATGGGATACCAGCCCGGGCCAGCCCTGGACCCCCCCGGGCAGGCGGCAGCCTGGGGGTCCCACTATGGCCCGCAGAGGGAGGACTGGAACTACGGGCCAGGCCCTTCGAGCACGGGCACTGCCCAGCTCAGCAGCTCCTACAGCCCTGCCGAGTTCAGCTCCCTGCAGCCCGGGGGGGCACCTGCACAGCCCCCCAGTGCCCAGCACAGCTCCCCCAGCAGCCACAGGCACAGCTCCTACGAGTGGATGAGGAAACCCGGGCAAGCCAACACGGCCGGTGAGTGCCCCCGAACAGCATCTGCTGCGCTCGGAAATAATTAACTCCACTCGAGGCACTTCGGGGCGTTTATGGCATTTCTCTGCCGTTTCGGGCAGTTTTGGCCAAGTTTGGGGTGGTTTCACTTTCTCCTCATCAAGGCTTTTGCTGCGGTTGCTGGAGGGGGATGGTTGGGGTGGTTGGATGTGGCTGCAGCTCCTAGGGGAACGTTCTGTGCCTTTTGGGTGCAAAACGTGATCGTCTTGAAGGTGTTATAGAGTTTTTTTGTGAGAAAAACGTGGTAATCTCGAAGGTGTTACAGAGCAATGATTGCAGCAACATTTAAAAGTCGCAGGTAAAAATACTCCAAAATTGTTGTGTGCTGCAAGGGAGGTGTCAATATAAAATCAGGTTGATCTTTTTAAGCCTTACAGGCTTTTCACTGATTTTAAAGAAAATTCTCTGCTCTGATCCAACTCTAGTGATGATGCAATTTTCTGCTGGTTTTGCAGTGCTTTTATTTTCCTATCCATATTGGGTGAGAAGGACTATTCCTAGAGAGGCAACTTGACTCAAACGATCAGCAGAGACTCTTCTGTTTGCAGATCACATAACTCCTCTCTTAAGCTTCCTTTGCATTGAATTTCACAGTGGTTGGGGGGGGGGCGCGTGTTCCATATTTTTTACATCCCAGAATTTTGCAGCTTGTCACAACCACACCATTAAAACTCATTTTCCTCATTGAAGTGTCTCCAGATGAACCTCCCAAGGTGTAAACTGGGTGCAGCAGGGTTTGCTAAATCTATTGTTGAGGTTAAAAGTAGTAAGTGTGTGTTAGGGAGCATCAAAGAAAGTGCCCCAAAGCAAGCAGAGCAATTACAACTGGAACAATCTTGGAAGACCCAGCAAACCAGCGCTGCTGCTTCAGACAGAAATCTCCTTCAAATGGTGATTACTCAGCAGCAAAATTAGGCTGGTAATTGTTCGTTAATTATAAAGCAGACACGGACTGTTTGCCCTCTGTTACTAAATATAAAATGCCTGGTGAACATGAGGAGCTGACAATTCCATCCTTCCCCTTGGAGCCTCTACAAAGGCCTTCAAAGCCAGGCAGATTCATAGTCTGTTCTCCCCCTCCTGTGTCCTCATGTAAAGCACAGGAGCTTCATTAACATCACTGCGCATTTCCAGGTGGAGTGATGCAGGACTTGAGAGCAAATTCAGCTGAATGGCAACGGGGGAGCCCTGGCACTGAATTTTGGGTGTGCTGGCATTCTGAAGGAATTACAAAGGCTTAAAAATCCACATCCTTGCTTATTGAATCCTTATTGGAAAACCCTGAAAGGTTTCTCACGTGTTTGTTGAACTGTATAAAATATATTTGCGATTTAGAGAGACAGTTTGGGGCCTCAAATCGGCTCCTGAAAGCACTTAGAGAGAATTTCCACATGTGCTGAAATGCTTTAGGAGCTGCTGGGACAGGTGAACAGGGCCATCCACAGATCCATGTCCTGAGGCTCTGCATTCCCTCCCTTTGAAGTGTTAAAAACAGCTCAGGACAGCACAGAAAGGAGCTCAAGGCACCAACCCAGTTCAGAAAAAGGGACCGGGAGAGTAAAGCACAGATGTGCAAAACTGGGAAAGTACCAAATAGATTGGGCTTTTCCCTTGGGGATTTTAAAAACTGGAAAATTTTGATATTGACACCAAAAAAATTGTGATAAATGGAGGGAAACTCAAACAAATGACACGGCTGAAGTTCTGCCTGTGAGTGCTCTGTGTGCCCTGAGCAATGTTTTCTCCAGAGGAAAACTGAGCTGATGCCATTCTAACCTCTCTTGGAAACTCACTCTGTTTTTCCTTATTGCCATCATATCACCCATATTAGCAAAGTATTTAGACTCTCTTAAATACACTGTATTCTGATTCGATATTTGTATTCAACATTTTATTAAAAAAAATCAACTGCTGGAAAAGCAAAGCAAAAATTTACCTGATCAAGTCAATCTTCAGGATGAAACAACATCACAAAAGACACAAGTCCCATGTCCTTTCAACAGATAAAATGTGATTGGAAATTATTTCTCCTCTGACTAAAAAAGACTGCAAATGTATATTCAGAAGCAAACCTTTCTTTATTTCAAACACACAGACCTTGCAAATCTATGAGGCACTAAGAAATTCAAAAAAGCCAAACATCAAAAGTGGGCTTGGGAAAGGTGTCCTCCCAGTCAGGCAATCAAAGGGAGGGAAAGAACATCTAAGGAATTCCTGACAGTCTGATCCTGCCTTTGCTGAAAGTGGAGGAGAAAATGCCCCATCAGCTTCAGTTATGCAAGAGCAGAACTTCACATTCATTTCTAACCCCTGTGTAACCAACGATGGAAAATGGGTATTTTTTGAGAGCAAGGGAGACTTCAAAGCATGAAACCCACTGGAAGGGCCTGGAAAACAGGGTTTAAAACTGCACATGGAGCTTCCTCTGGAAGGGACCTCCTTAGAAAGAGAAGGGTCTTCAGGGACTAAAGGACAACATTATTTTCATACATTGCAAGCTCAGCCTCAGCTTTTTCTTTTTAAAACTACATTCATTTTAAGTCTTTTTGTTTAAACCAGCAGTGATGTCCAAGGAATTCAGATTCCATCCCAGCACAAACCCAGCCAGAAAACAACATAGAAAAGCAGGGGGAAAAAGGCCAAGCCCCTGCTCTGATGCAAATTTATTTGGCTTTGTAAACTAGATGTGACTTTGGGTGATATTTTGCAGTGGCCTACATTGTCTGAGGTTTGGGGGCCGATCTGTCATATTGAGGCAGCAGACCCTTTTAACACTTCTCTTGGCTTTGATATGCAGCCCGGGCTCTTCCTTCTCCCTCTTTTCTTCAGGGGTTATATTGCCGGAAAGGGTGATGATTTTCACAGCAAATAAAGAGGCCTTTTCCAGCTTTATTGTCTTCAGAAGAAATGCTCTTGTGAATTTTATGGCCAAGGGGAATGGGGAAAACGGCTCCTTTTCTCCACCCCCTCGAATCATGGTTATATTTGCTGATTATGGTGAAGCCGGAATAACCTCGTTGAATTTTAACTCGTTTTTCAAAGATTCCCCCTCAGCCTTCACTTTACAAGGCACCTGAGGATCTCTCCCATTGTTGGCAGAGCCATCACTGAGAGCAAATATCTCCCAGCCAACAGTTTGTACCTTGAAAAAAAGGAAACTTGGTTCGATGGTTGGTTTAGTCCTGCAAATGTTGTGTGCTGGGAGTCAAACTGGCCTGGGATTTGGGAAAAGACACTTATTATATTAAATATCCTCAATTTTCAGCTCTATCTACCTCTAGCCTGCAGATAAAAGTATCACAGCCTGTCCTAAGTCGGTCCAAAAATTAAAGAGAGCTGGGGAAAAATATTCCTTCATCTATTTCTGTCCCTTTTTCCTCTGCTAAGATGAAAGAGTCTGACATTTGTTTAGGGCTTGTAAATTCCAAACCAATTGGCTTGTGTTTCTGAATGTGAAAGGGGTTCTTGATAAGATCTCCTTGTCGCTCCTTTGTGTGGCGTGTGCTTCATCTTAACACCTCAATGGATTTTAGGGAACCACTTTAAAGGAGTCTTTGTGCCACAGTTTGTCCCAGAAAACTCACATCAAAAAAAACTGCGGAGATCAGAAGAAAAAGGAAAACCATGTAGTTGGCTGTTGAAAGTGCAAAGGAGAACAAATAAGCTGAAAAGTGATCTCTGTGTATTATTGTTACACGAAGGATTGTTTAAAAATTATATGGAATGAGAGATCCAAACATTCAGTAATGCTCGTCTTCATGGTATTTATCTGATGTTCCTAAGAATAGTTCTTTTCTCTGTTAGAGAAAGGCTGATCCTGAAATCCTTTTACAAGTATTTTATTGCCTCATCTTACAAATTGCCAAGTGCCTCCAACTCCAGGGGGAAGTCCAGCACAGAAATATTTCTGCAGGACTGGGCCTTTCTGGGAAAGGAAATTCAGATTATTACTGAATTTATGAGCACATCCTATGGCCACACAGGAAAGCAAAATCATTTCCAGTGGGACAGCTCTTTGTGTTAGAGGAGGGATCTTTAAAACCTCGAAGAATTAGGCCATGGGACAGGTAAAATTGTGACTGAAATCCTGGGTATTTGTGCTCTCAGAGACACAGGAGTCACTTCAGTGAGTGCTGCAATGAAACCTCTCTGAGATGAAAATAGGCAGCACCAGTGATGCACTGCCATGAATTATTGAAGGTGCTTCAGGATGTTTATCACTTAAGAGCTTCACATTTAAATGCCTGTTTACAGAGAGAGGGAGATAAAGGCAGTTATTGTACATAACACTCCCTTCCTTCCCCCTGCCCCTCATATTCCTCCCCTGTGCCACAGCAAACAACAACGGCAGTGCTCTGGGGTTTCATTAATGGCTCTGAAATGCTGGAGAGGTCTGAAAGATATGGGGAAATCAAATTAATAATCTTTCTTCTTATTAATAACCTTTCTTTCCCAAACAGGTAAAACCAGAACAAAAGAAAAGTACCGAGTTGTTTACACAGACCATCAGAGATTAGAACTGGAGAAGGAATTTCACTGCAACAGATACATCACAATCAGGAGAAAGTCAGAGCTGGCAGCAAACCTGGGACTATCTGAAAGACAGGTACAGACACCTCACACATCCAAACTAACTCCTGCCTTCCTTTGAAACCTCCAGTTTGAGGTAACTCAACAGCAGGGACTCAGTTCTACAAGAAAAACTCCTTATTCTTGTCACACAGCAAGAACTGAAGCAGTTCAGCTTGACATCAGCTGAGCTGTGTTGCCAAGAGTTGGGGCATTCACAATTTTATTTCGTCTTGAAACCACACAGAATAATGGCCAGGAAAAATCCAGAGCCTTGGATATATTTCAGCTGTGAGGCAGGAAAATTAAAACTCATCATTCAAAGAGCAATCAAATGAGGTTTCTGGGGAGGGTTTTTGTTCCAAATGTACTGCCACAGTTTCCACAGCCCACATTCTCCTCAGATTTCAGCAGATCCAAGGGGTTCTTACAGCCCTGGATTTTCAAGTCAGGATCTCTTTTTGCTGCTGTTTTCACAGGTGCTTCACCTACAGCCCAAGTTCAACCCTACCCTGTACAGGCAGCTGAGGCTGTAAAATATGGGGCCACAACTTCAGGCCTATTACACACAGAAATATCTCAAAATTTCCCAGCCAGGGGATGTCCAAGTGCATCCTTAGATCCATTGCTTCCTTGGGAAGCAGCTGGGCTCTCACTCCTGTCCAGGACACCTTTAATCTCTGCCCTGTGCCCTGAACTCTGTGTTCATACAAGGACTGGGGGAATTGAGGAGGAGAATTCCCTCAGACCCCTGTGGATCCTGCTGGTGGATCCAACCCTCCAGAGCTGTTGTGCTACAGCTGGAGGAGAAGGTGAGAGTGAATAAGGCTCTCATTGAGCAACCAAAGCATTGCCCTCAGGTGAAGCTGAGGTAGAGATCTTTCTATTCAGCATTTTACAAGCTTTTGGTCTTTCTGAAGACACTGTCCTCTAAAATATCCTCCTCTGCTTCTGTTTCAGTCAGTGCCCAGAGGAGGCTGCAGGTGTAGGGGTGCCCAGATAAGCCCTGGGACTGCAGGATCAAGCACTGGATTTTTAGAAACACATTTTAGTGCAGTGACATTCTGTGCCAGAGCTAAGGAGGACACAGACTGAACTCTGGCCCCAGTCAGTAACAATGACAACCAGGTTTGTCATGGATGGACCAAAGCTTGTTCAAAGCAGTGGGGTAGAGCTGCACTGGAAAATTCCCAGAGAAATACAATCAGGAAAGATTCAAACCTTCCACCTTCCTGTTGTGCAAGTGGCTGATTTAGAATAATAAATAGATGTTATTAAAAATCATGTTGTATTCCACATACCTATAACAAAACTATAGAGTATGAAAACAAGCTTTCTATTCATTCACACTTCACATAAGGAAATAAAATAGAGATACTTACACTGAAAGGAGATTTTCAATAGATAGGAGTCTTTCACCTGCACAATTAACCTGGGAGGCTGAGTGTCATTATGTGATGCTGATGTATCTATTCATACACATGACAGCCCATGTGTACCTGTAAAATACAGATATAAATACAGAGATACAAATATAGAATAAAAACGATCAAAACTTTAAAAATGCATAAAAATATGTGCACACACCAAAATCACAACATAAAAGAAGGAAATGGACCCTCAATGCTTGGCTTTGAATTCATCTGTTACAGAGAGAAATCTTCCAAATGATTCCCCAATTGCATTTCCCAAAGCAGGACAGTGGCAAAGTTGGGCTGATGAGTCTCAATGACTGTGTGGAGTCCTGTGTCCCCAAATACAACACCAGGCCCAAGAAATGTCATTTTCCACTGCTTATGATGCAGAAAGTGAACACAGATTAACACCCAAACTTTTCAGGGCACAAATTCAGTGGGTTTTTTTTTTTTTGGGGGGGGGGGGGTGTTTTGGGGAGGGGAGGGAGTGTGAGATATTTTTTCCTTTTTCTTTGTGTGGTTTGGGGCCTTTGGTTTGTTTGCTTGCTTTGAATACTGTTTTTAGCTGACCTCCATCTCCACTGCTGCAGTTTCTGTCAAAGGCTGAGCCCTCACCAGGTGCCATTTCTGCCCCCACAGGTGAAGATCTGGTTCCAGAACCGCCGAGCAAAGGAAAGGAAAATGATCAAGAAGAAAATCTCGCAGTTTGATGGCAGTGGGGGCTCAGCCCAGAGTGACTCTGGCTCCCTCAGCCCCAATGAACTGTCCAGCTCCCTGTTCCCTCCCCCCCATGGCATCAGTGGATTACAGCCCAGTGACATTCACCAAGTCATGGTTTCCGAGTGAGCAGAGCAACAAACCCAGGACAAAAGCCAAAGCATTTGGATTTGCTCAGCACTGCCACCCCCCTTCCACAGCCACCTTGCAAAGGACTCATTTCACTGCCTCCAGAGCTGATCTCTGAGCACAGGAGCTGGGACTTTGATCAAAATGCTTTAATTATTGCAGAAATCTCAGGGAACTGGTGCTGCTAAGACTCATCTCTCAGTAGATTTGAGGAGCAGGGAATTTGCTCCAGACATTGACAGTGAAGTGAGTGTAGTTCTAGCCCAACAAAAAGCTGAGTGAGCTGGTTATAAACTTGAGTACTATTGCAGGAAATATGAGAGGCTGGGTGTGTTTGGTTTGTTACATTTATATCATTAGAGTAAGCAGTAGATGTTAATAAATACTTACACTTGAAGGTACTGGGAAGAATCTACTTTTTGGAAACAACAGAAACGTTTAAAAGACATTGAAACACCCAAGAAACTTCATAATGTTGCATTGAATTAAATCACACAAACCCTCTTTGCCCTATGGAATTGTTTTCTAGGATGCAATAGTTACAGGTATAGAAGATATCAAACTTCCCAAGATTTGTCCCATTGTAAGAAATGCAGGGATTTTTCCTGCCCATTAGGAAATGCCAAATCATTTGGAAGAGAAGTATTCAATCTTTACTGACTGCACATATTATTGCTCAAAAAAGATGAGCACAAACAGAATGGAAACCCAACTGTCACTACCAGGAAACCCCCAAAAAGCAAATTAAGGATAAACTTGCTTTGACTGTCAGTCTGTGCTGGCAGGTGAGAAGGAAGAAATGGCATCTAGAAAACAAGTCTGGAAAAAGTAGAAAGAAAACCCAAAGCACTAAAATGTCCCCAGACCCTTCAGTAGAACTAGTCATTGGAATTTCATGGTAGGAACTCTTTGATAGCATCCAAGTGAAGTGCTCTGATGGAAAAATGTAATATTGCTGAAAAGGTCATGAGGAGCAATGGTAATAAAAAGGGAAAACAGCAGCAAACAAACAGAAAACAGCATTCTCTGGCATATGGAAAGGCATCGTTCACTTATTTCAGCAGTATCAAACTTGCTGCTAGAAAGAGCAGATCCAATTCTGCTTTTCTGGGTGTCAATGAGCATTGAGGATGCACTGAACAACATGGACAGAACTTGGCAAAGGTCTCACCATCTCAGTTCAATACTTTGGATAACTTCAATTCCAAGATGTGCCTCACAGTTTCCCAGTTATTTGAAAAGGACTCTGGTAGAGCAACTCCATAAAAGCAATTCTATAGGAGTTACAAGAATAAAAGCAAACACTGAATGATATATTTGTAGACATAAATGTCTTCAAATTAAACCAGAAAGGAATCCTGTAACACAGGAGAAGAACTTAGTCACTTCAAGGATTTGGTGGGTGGTTCCCCAGTAGATCTTCTAATAACCTCCCATCTTATGGTTAAAATAAATGGGGGGATCTTGATGCAAACAGACTGTAAACAGAAAATCTTGTGTCTAGAAATAGGGACAGGACTTGGCCTGGTGAGGATTTGAGACTGTGTTTGCTTGGCTGTAACTGAGGATCCTCCCAGGCTGCTCCCTGCTGTCCCAGTGTGGTGGGGGAGCAGCACTTTGGGGCACACAGAGGGATGTGCTGCTGCTCACACTCCCAGGAGAGCTGCCCTTCTCTCCCTGGAGGATGTAGGAGATGGCAAATCTCCCCAGAAACTCATCCTTCAGAGAGACAAGCAGAAAGGGAAGAGGGTTTGGTGACACAAAGCTCAGCTCAGCAGAAGGCCCATATCTGTGGAGAGCAGGGGACTGAGGGTTGTCCCTGACAAGGGAGTGGAGACACAGAGAAAACTTTCTCCTGGTTGTCAGATTTGTTGTTTCTGTGAGCAGTTTTCATGTGAACAAGGAAAAGTGGCAAGTGCAGAGCTGTAACATCCAATCCAAGTCATTATATTTGCATGCTAAAAATGCACCACTTCAGATCTCTCTTGCCTCCTCATTTATGGCAAAACTGAAGTAAAACCGTGGTTATTTCCCATGTTCACCTTGAACACATTCAGAATCCTCATCCTGCAGGGTCTAAAGCAGCTGCAGGGGGTCTGTCTGTCTGTCTGTGTGTCTGTCTGTGAGGTGACAGCCCTGGAGCCCCTGTCCACCAAGGAACCCCTGCAAGGGAGCCTGTTCAGAGGGCAGACAGCTGCAATGGCACACAAAGCACCTCCTGGGGCATGTTTAACATCAGTCTTGTCAATAAAAAGTGTTTTCCTTTTTCATGATCTTCATCCTGATTTTTTTCCAAATCATATATTGATAAATATCTGGGGGGGGGACAGTCTCTGTCATGCACTAGATAATGATCTCTAAGCCTAAAAGGTGTATCAGAGTATCTTCTCTGCCTGTGAATAACATAAGTTATTCCCCTTAACTTGCACTGGAGCTCCTCCCTGTCTAAATCAGAATGCCCCTTCCAATCTGGGTGCAGCTATTTCTCAAGATAATCCAAGGAAAACAATATTCCAGACTTTTAGACTAATCAGGATAATTTGCAGTCACAGGAGCAGGACAGGAGGTGGGAAGCCACAGAGTGGGGGGGGGAATGGGAAGAGGCTGAAAGAAGAAAATCCTTCCTCAGGGCTTGGGTGTTTGATCAGGCTGGAACCCACACCATGTTTTTCTCCAAGAAAACATCATCCCAAACCCCATCCAATCCAGCAGTTCGTGTGGCCCAGGCCAGTGTCCCATCCCAGAGGACAGGACAGCCTGACAGGAATCCAGCCTGCACTTGTGTTCTGCCACCAGCAGCCTGGGGACACAGGGCTCAGCCTGAGGAGGCCACTCAGCCAAACCCTCCCACTGCTCTGACCTGCTGTGTTTGACTCCCCAGCATGGCTTATGCAAAGCAGAAATTTCAGAAGATGTGCTCAGCCCTGCTATTTAATTTTGGGATTTGCATGGGTGAAACACTAAAGGCTGTAAAGAACATTTTTCAATATTTATCTTTCCTGCTTTGAAGACTTCTCCTGGGACTGGAGTGAGACTCTCTCTTAACACCATTAGGCAATTAAAATAATAATAATAAATCAAATGCCATCCTGCCCCAGTGGGTCTCCTCCCCAAGGAGTTTCCTGTGGTTTTTCCCTTTCTGTAAATAGAAACCCCTCCCACTGTTTGAATTCAGCTGGTTGGTCGGTGCTGGAGTTTGCAGAGCAGCTGATCCCCAAAAACAGCCCTGCCTCATCCCACAGCCACCAAACCCCTCCTGGCATTTATCCCAAGCATCTGCCTTCCCAGGAGAACAATGCAGAGGTGCCAAAGCCTTGGGACAACTGCTCTGCTCAGTCCCACTGCCCACAAAAGCTTCAGCAGGGAGGAACTCTTTGCCACAAACTGCTCATGTTGACACTCACTGCAGCCCCACAGGGATTTGGTTGTATTAAATAACTGCTAAATATTGATCTGTGGGAGAAAATCAAGAAAAATGCAGATTTATCCTTAGTTACAGTAATGACAGAGAGTTCAGACCAGACATTGGAAAGGACTTTATTGTAAGATGCATGAAACATTGATTTACAGAGAAGAGGGCACAGATTGGACACCTAATAACTTAAACACCCAGAACTTCAATGCTCAAACATCCAAAGGTCAAGTCAAAATCTGGATCAGAAACCTGACAACCTCCTGAAACTCTTGAAACCTGATCTGCATCAGGGATTTTCAGTATAAGCAGCACAGAGCTGCACAAAACACTGAAATAATGTGTATCACCAACCTCTCCCATCACTCTTGACTTGCCTTCTTTCAACAAAGTTTGCCTAAGGAGTTCAATATTTCCATTTCTCAACAGACTGATGTGAACCTGCAGTGAGATGCAACTCAACTTGGAAAAGGGTTGGTATTAATTGATCAAGAAATGTGATGGTTTGTCCAGCAGGCTTCAAATCCATTCTCCAAACTCCAAGAGTGTATTCTCAGTACCCAAAAACCTTCCCTGGGTGAAACACAAGTGTCTGAAGTGAGTTCTGAGAACCAACATGACACCACTTGGATATTCTTCCCTCTGAAGGATGACTGTGGTGGTGATTTATATGGAATAATCCAGGAAGAAATACATTGGAAAACTCAGTATCTCTCAGGGCCATGTTAACAATCCACAGGAGAACTTTCTATGTTCTCTCAATAGAGTTTTCATTTAATAGTTTAAATATTAAAAATTCAAATGTTTGAATTTAGTATTTTAAGCTTTGCTTTAACTCCTCTCCTGTTGTGTTTCATGCTCTATATAAGAACACTTTTGATTCCAAGAAAGGAAGTGATTTGGGTGGATAAACATTGCCAGAGCCACAATCTTTCCACAAATCATTCAGTTTTTATGGCATAATAGTTTCATTGAACAAACAGCATCCTAAAAAAAGTGCTGAGAATGAGGCTTCTAAATATTTCTTCCTGTGAAGCCACAAAGTTTGATAAATCATGCTGCAAAAATTCCCTATTTACCTCTCCAGCCCAACACTAAGGAGACATTCTTCCAATACAGACATGGGATACAAAAGGGGTTTTGCTCAAATGGTTTATTTTTACCCACACAGTCACCATTCCCCCAGGAGAGGACACACAAACAGAAATAAAAGTGCATTGAAACATCGGCTCAACTTTGGCTTCAACCTATCATTTTAAAAAGCACAAGGTGTTAAATATGAAGCAAAGCCCCTTTCCCAATTAAAGAGTCTCCCTTCTGTGGTTTGCTAATGCCTCAGACATGACAAAGAGCTCAGTCATTATAAAGGTTGGGCCAAAACTCTACCCTTGCTCTTTTCAGGCTTGAATTCAGCTGTTCTCAGTTTTATAAAAACACACAAACACCCTTTAGCAGAGCTCTCAACTCTCATGGTCACAGAGATGCTGCTACAAGTGGTCAGGAAATCTTCTCTGTTTTTTTCAGTGCCAAGAAATCCTTGTTACGCCCAAATCCATCAGTGGGAGCTCTGCAAAGCCTGTGCACATGAAATAATGGCGATAAATAAGAATTAAAGACACCAATAGTGAGTTACACACTAAACAAAAGGTATCAAATATCCTATAAACACTTCAATTTAATTATTTAAAGGAATGCCTTTCCCATGTAGCTGTGTGGGAGTTACAG